>CABEEJ010004606.1:0-24996 GCA_901482245.1 Timema douglasi
AAAAATTGAGTTTGTTTTAAAATTTGTTTTATTACTTGTTTATAAAATACAAGATAAAGTCTGTTTCTTTGTTAGTGTACTGTTGCACTCCAGACAAAAGGGGTAATACCACCTGAGGCTACACTCATACACCTCTTATACACTAGACTCTTGATTATCTGGGGTCACATTAACTGGGGCAGTAAATTATTTACCATTTCAATTATATGCCATTCACTGTCTGGCAACCACGTAATAAGAAGTTGTGAACATGTCATTGAACAGAATTGGCGACTAGAGTGACTCATTGTTATTTGAGCATACATAGCCAGTGTTTACTTTTGAGGCAAAGCGGGTTGGCGCATCGTGTGTGTTGTCAGTTTGTGTTTTCATATCTCATAACAGGTGAAGGCTTTTTCATAAAAAAAAAAATTTAACCTCTTAAAACTCTTGTCTAGACGTAAAAGGGTCATTGATGAAGTCATTAATGAATGAGTTTAATGTTGTTGAGCAAACATTGTGTGATATTTTTTAAGCAAAAAAAAATGTTGAAACGAGTTTGCTAGATTTTCTGATTGTACAAGTTGCATGTTTAGGTGCAAAACTATGACATCAACATACAATTATCTTCTCTTTTTTTTATACAGGCCAATTTTTTTCCCTCCCACCCCAGATAATCGATATTCTACTGTAATTTGTACCTTACTTGTTTCCACTCCACATAAAGGTTATTATTTGATTCCACCTTATTTGAAATATTAGCCTCTGAAATGGTTGCACAATGCCTGAAAAGCAATACTCAACAATATCTGTCATTGCCAGTTTCTTAATTAGTTGTTCTTTTAAAATTTGAATTAATTTAATAATTTGTTTGAGTCAGGCTAAATATGCTTTTTATATACATTTATTTTATTTGTGAGCTATAGTATCAGTTCTCTTGAAACTATAAAACATTAACTAACAGCATTAGGGCAATTTGCACAACAACCTACTTTTATTCTTCATTTTTTCTGAAAATATTTTTAAAAAAAATTTGCTTAGTAATGTACTAAATAAAATTTAGTTGGTGGTAGTCATATTTTAGAAAAACTCTTCCCCTTCCCTTAGTTTATGATGTTGGAATATTCTAAGGCCAATTAATTTGGCAATGTCAGATCTGACTAAAGCGTAGGACTTTCACCAATACAAATGCTGTTTTTTCTTACCATATTTGTAAATTTATTATTTTTCAAATAAGGTTTTTAAAAAAATGTAGGGTATTCATTGTACATTTTTATAATTTGATTTGACTAAACTAACGGCATTTTTACATTGTCGATTTACATGGCAATTTAGTTTAAAATTGTATTTTGCTTTTTGTGTCCACTGTAGGTAGGCAACTATGTTGATTTTCAATATAGGCCTGCGTCTCTCATGCATAATTTGGCAGATTTTTTATACTTTAGTTTTTTTAGAAGTATAAGAAAGATAAATAAATATTTGTTTATCAGCCAATTATATTGCAATTACTTGCCACATTTGACAGTAAAATTATAAATAAGGCTGAGAATACTTATTTAATGAGGGGATTTAATATATTTAACAAAAGAAAGTGCTAAATAACTAAAATAGTTAGCTAACAAAATATATGTATGTAATTAATAATAATTGAATATATATTATGATTATTTTGCATCATTCGATAAGTTATTAAGGTGTGTCTTATTAAATGGGAATGCTATTATTCACAAATAAAATGTCATGTAATTTGTGGTTTTCCTTGCTCATTAAATTTATATTAAAATACCTAAGTTCTTTCCATCCTAATTTAATTTTTTTGAGGTAAAATAAATACATGTCACCCGTACACTTTTGGTTATTTTTTTGATAATCCAGACCTTCCTGAATATAATTTTTTTTAACAAACTTGGCATTAAAATTTTAGGTTATTGAAATGTAAGAAATATAGAACAAATATGTTCTTACGAAGTTATATGTATTTACTAAGTTTGGTCAAAATATCTCAATTAGTTCATATATAAAAAGGACAAACTGACGCAATGTTTGAATGCAAAAGGCATTTATTTATCTCTTAACCCTTTGAGTGCCAAGAGAAATGACAAAAAAAAGGTGCTTAAAGTGCCAAGCTATTTTGCTGAAAAATACAAGATTTTGTTTAAATTTTAATAACTTATTAGTCTTTAAACTTCTTGCACTCAGATTTTTACATAAACTAGCTAACATGCTTTCCAATCCGATTATATAATTATACATATAATATTTTTAATTTTTAAATAAGATAAAAAAAATCACTAGCCAAGATATTTAAAAAAAATATGTTTTATTTAACATTAATTTTTAAGCATTGAACATTTTAAATAGCTTTAAATAGAATAAATCATTGAAAATAACATAAAAAACTGAGTAAATAACAAAATTTACAAAAAAACAACTTAACTTTGGATTTTATGCTAAAATGGGGGGTTTATGCATTGTAGCTGTTGCAGTGACCATCAACTTTAGCAGGGTTATGGTAAAATAAAGTCTAAAATAAATAATTGGCTTGTAATCAGAAGGGGAGAGATTATTGGACTAATACTAGAGTCTCACTCCCCATGAACCATCCATTCCAACCCCTACCACTCGGGGTCCATCCCAACCATTTAAGTCCCTACGGTGTTGCGGTAGTGTTGTAGTTAGGGTTTGCTACTGGGGACATTATAGTACAATAATTACTACATAATTTAATAGTTTTTATATTTTAGGGAATACTCAAGTTTTTATCTTAAGTCAAAGTAAAGATGAATGTTTCTTTTCAATTTATGAGCTTACAACTTGAATAAAAAAATTATATATCTTATAATAATTGCACTTTAAGTAAGTATGTTTAATATTTGGTGTGTTTTTAAAGTGCTTTATAAGCATAGTGCTTTACTTTGACTATGCTTCAATTAATCATTATACTGTGCAGTGTTAACCAAAAAATAAATTGGACAAAAATACTTTTGAGTAGCATTCCTTTCCTATATATGTAAATGATGAATTTGGAACCTTTACCTTCGGTATTATTTGATTGTGTATGCTCATGTTACTTAGGCTAAGTTATTTTTAAAAATAAATGCGGCATTAATGTTTAGCTTTTTTTTCTTTTTGCTATCACATACTTATTGTTTTCACTTTGTCTACTTTTCAGCTTTCTACAATGGTGCTTTGGCTGATGACATTTTATCAACAATATTCAATGCTGGAGGTATTATGACAGCAAAGGACTTGTCCAGCTATCAACCTATTAGGCGTCCAACTCATCATATTCAATTTTCAAACTTTGATTTGTATGTACCGGGCCCTCCGGCAGCTGGCTTGTTCTTGGAGTCTGTGTTAGGTGCTCTTCAAGATAAGGTTACAAATAGTTCACCAGTACCACCAGACAGTGTGCATTTAGCAAAAATCATAGAGACAGTTTATGCTACACATCTAGGATTTTGGGGTAATCTTATTCATTTAATTTTGAAATGCAAACTATATGTGTATATTTTGTTATAATTTTATAGCTTAAAATTGTTTCATGTTATGTGTATATTTTGTATTATAATTTTATAGCTTAAAATTGTTGTTTCAGGTTTTGGCAATTTCTAAAAATATTAATCTAGTTTTAGTCTAAAGAAACTGTTTTCTTGGTTGAATTCAAGCATTAAGACCCCTTTCCTTTAGCCTTCGCCCTCTCATGGCCCACCAAAAAAAAAAGAGGGCATTCTTATTTGACTTCTATAATCTTAATCAAATATAAAATTACATCATAGTTTTTGGTGAACAGATGCAAACCCTCTTTGGAATACACAGGAAAGTTTCTTAAATAATAACCTCTATGAGTTCATTCTTATGGTAAGTTAGTACAATTCCTTGTGCTCATATTGGCTATTTATTAACAAATATTAACTATTAAGGCAAATTACTTGTTAATGGTTTTCTGATAATGTGTTCAGTTTTTTTAGCACCGCATCTTACTATCCTTTCGGGTTATACACTTATTTTAGTTTTAAAATAATCCCTTAAGACCTATTAATACTATCAATTTGCTCAAATCAATTCCTGTTATTTAAACTGACCTGGCCACCAGCTGGACGATGATGATGATGATGATAACACTTGTTGAGTTTTTTCATTTGCATTTATCTAATTTAGATTATTTTTTATAACATGGATATTTGAGTATTTAATTTTAAATATAACATCTATATTAGATTATTTATTCAAATCATAATTGAATGAACTTGAGAATTTAGGATTTGAATTGGAATGCTTTCAAAGTGCTTTAAAAGAATGGTTTTCATTTATGATCAATTTATCATACACACTACATTAATGCAGGTGCATTTCCTACAAGCTCCCTTCAACTCTACCTCTTTAAGTCATTATTAAAGGTTGTTAAATTTATAAATAATAAAACATCCAAATCGTTAACAACTCTAGGTTAAAAGTCTCATTATAATGTTAAATGACCATAATATCTTTAAACCAATTCAGAAAATCTAAAGTTCAGTCAATGTTTTGTTCTATTCCTCAAAAATTAATGTGCTATGTTTATTTAATCAAGTTATTTGGCTCCATTTTTTTATATTTTGTTTTAACTTGAGAGTAAATAAGATAGTTGAGTATTTAAAATGGTTCCCTTTTGCACCTAAGCCACCTCAATGGTTATTTATTTTGTGCACCACATTTTTATACCAATTTAGGCTCTCCGCATATTTACACGAATTATGTAGATGAGGAAGGTATAATTTAGGGAAAATGTACACATATTTGCATGGATGGAAAGTGGAGAAACGTTTACAATAAATTACCCCATCACAAGCAGTCCATTCTATTGTGATAGTGGCTCATTAGACCATACAACCACTGATGTGGATCCCACAGATTTATTAAAAGCATTTACTGTGACTGAAAATTATAAATTAATCATTCAAATTATGGTTTTTTGGTACAGGTGATCCATCATTTCTGAACATTTCAAATCAATCAGAAATAAATGAGCCTCTTTCTGATAATTCCTGGGACTTCCCAGAAGCTGTTGGATCCCATGTTGCTGCTGTTGATCTGGATGATCTCTATGTTTCTGTTGTTAGGTAAGAAATATAACGTTAATGTTTGGTCGGGTATATAACCCTAATGAGTAGTAAAACACTGTGCTAAAAAAAAGTGTAGTTTATTCATACTGTAGAAAGGCTGTTAATACCGCAATAAATTTATACTTTTGATGTTCTATCTAATGAGCTGAGGTTTAAAACGACATATTTTAACTGTGTGACTACACTTTATGCTACTTTTTGAGTGTGAATAAATAAAACAACAGAAGAAAAAGATTTACAAACACTCAATATTTTGGTGCTATGTTACATCAAAATATTAAAGTTTTTGTAAATATTATGTGATTGTCCTTTTTTTTTACTTTTAATTGTGCTTCATTTTTCTACAATTATATAATATTTATTCAATTACATTTTATAACTTGCATAATGCACTTTATTTCATAAATCTTATAATATATGTCATACTTATTTTGTATGTCTAACCCATTGTTATGGATTCTACACAGTTTTAAAAATGATTAATTATCATGCTTTACACTCAAAAAGCAAAATAAACCAAAAGTCACACTTTTAAAATATGTAAACCAACACCTTAGTTCAGTTGATATCATGTCTGTCTATTGAACAAAGAGTCCCAAGTTATATCTTCAGCATGGTCGAAAAATTGATCATTGGTGCATTCCCTATCACATTGATGAATTGATACCAGATAGACTTGTGTCTATTCTAGAATTTTAGTGTGTAAGCTATGTGGTGATATAATATCAATTCAAAATGTGTACATTAAATAGCCCAAACGAATACATAATTTAAAATTCGTTAACATAAGTCTTATTTTTAAATTCAGCAATACTCAAAATAAACAAAATTTTGGAATTATAATACATATCAGAATTTTGGAAAAACAAACTATATTTGAATGGTTTTTCACCAAAATTGATTCTCACACATTACTTTCTTAGAACATTTTTAAATAGATGAATGTGTTGCTAATTCAAACTAATTTGGTGGAAATAGTATAGTTCAAATTATCAAATAAATTCTTGGCCTAAAACAAAATAGTTTCATTCTTGGGTGTAGGTACTATATATCATGAATTCTATTAAACCCAAACCTGAAAAGTGAATATACAAATTTTATAAATTAGTATATGTACATACAAATGCCTGCTGTACACAGACTAGCTTAGGTGGTTGAGTAGTTTAAGGCATCACTCTTGCAATAGACTGTACTGCCATTGGTGAGGAGCTCGGGGTTTGAATCTTGGTTGGGTATACAGAGGGTATCTTTTTCCAAAATGATTATTCACTTTCCCTCCACCAAAATTCGAGTCACTTCCTCTAAAGTTCAACCTTTGCCAACCCTAATACACATGCGTACAACCCATACAGATATAAAAACACAGTGACAAAAAAAAATCCACAGGTTAGATAGTTGACTTTCATGTAACTGATGACTGTTACAGTGTGTGCATACTATTCTTTTTTATCCATTATGCTTAAACTAGCATAAAGTGTTTAGCTTGTTTTGCCTATATGGTGTTTAGATCATTATATAGCCACAATTCTTTGTCTGACAACACTGTAAACTCTTTTAAGTATAAGAAGTGTATTCCTCATTCTTTACACGCTATAGTAGTTAACCTATGTTTTCTTTTTTCAGTGGTCTTAACACGTGGTATGGCTCTCAATTGCTCACAGATGGAGGATTTATTTTAAACAATGCCTTGGAAAACTTTGGAACTGGCAGCAATAGTCCTGCACCTGGAAAAAGACCTTTCACTTTGGCAGTTCCCATGATAGCTGTGCAGCATGATCATATTTGTGGCCGGCGGCTTGTTTTAGGCGCAGGGGATGCTACAGTAGCAATTCAGCTCTTAACCCGTTTATTGGCTTTTGGTGACAATGCCACTCTTGGAGTAGAGGCGCCTCGCTTTCGTGTGGCCCATGGTGGTACATTTTTAAAGTTAGAAGGTAGGTTTGCTTTTATTTACTACTATAAAAGTAAATAACATGTAATGTGACTTTAACTCCATTTAGAAATTTAATATTTGATTGTTGTCAAAGGACCAATTATGTTTTTTTTATGAATTGGTTATGATTAGGTGTTAGAAGTCAATAAAATTAATTTATTGGCTGCCTCTTAGAAAAAACACAATAAAAAAATATCAGCAAGATTGACAAAATAGTTACCAAAATTCTTAGGCAATCTTGAAAGGGGAGGTCCCGGATTTTTTTTCTCCCATGCTTCAAAAATCTATTTGGAGGTTTTTTTTAGTGATAGTTGTGGCCTTGGGCGTTCTTCTATTCTGTGATTACTTATTATAGACAAATACTTATAAGCTTTTGTGTGTTAACTTTCACTGATACACATATCAAAACAAAAGCACCTGCTACAATAAACTCCACAAAACTCTAAAGCCCGTTACACACGACACAACAAAAGTTCAAAAAGTTGTGCAAGAAATTGTACATTATCTTGGGCACATGGATTGCATACAAATTTAATCCAGTGGCTGTTCACACAGCATTTGTGATTGCATACAATATTTAGAAAAAACATGACATGTTGACCTTTTTATGGAAAAATAATGATTGAATGATTTGTATAGTATTGGTATTTAATGTAAATACCAATATTAAATATTATGAAAATAAACTTTTTTCAATTTTTTAATAATCTTTAAAAACAGTTGAAAAACTTTATATTTGGGGTTTAACCTCCAATTATAATTATATGTTTATTTTCCAGCATTTAGCTTTTTTTCTTAGTCGCTCTTTTTTTTTCAAAAAAGTAACTGTCCAGCAGACGAAGTTTTCATGTTTACAACTCAAAAGTTGTACAAAAAGAATGGCTGATATAGGACATGTGCTATTTCCTGAATTGTGACCCGGCGGTCTAGGGGTAGGGAACTTTTGTGCTGTGGGTCCGGGGTTCAATCCTCAGTCCCAGCACAGATTTATCTGATTGCCAAATCCTACCTTCACCTCTGACAAGACGTGTATTGATCATAACTTGTGAAAGTGAGAAATACCAGGCCTCCACCGTGGTTCGGATCCCACGTTAAACTGTAGGTCCTTCATTTCATCTCACAATCACCCTACCATTAACACATTAGTGTAAGTTTGTACAACCCGAAATTGTATACAATAAGTTGTGCAAAGCAGATCTTGTACAAATTTTGGTGTTCACATGACACCATCTTCAGGTTGCAACTTCTTCTACAACTTTATGTACAAGAAGTTTTGTCGTGTGTACCGGGCTTAAATTTGTGTAGGTATGGGGTCAGTACCTTGACAATATTAATTTCCCCTTTCATGCCATAGCATCCCTCTATGTTTTGAAAGGGGCAAAGAGGGGTAGTGACTTCGGTTCTAGTTCTCACCTTTCGGGCCAGAGAAGTCGTAGCTCGGCTGCTTGGTTACCATGGTTGGTTGGTTGCCATGCATGACTCTGATCAAGAAGATTGTGGTTAAAATCCTGGTTGTTTTATTTCACAATATTAACCATCCTTTCTCCAAGTGAATGCTAATTAATTTTATTTTCCTTGCAGGTTTGCATAAACCTCTATTTGGTAAAGCTACATTAGATACATTCACTGATTCTGATTTTAAATTTGACCTACAGTTTGAACCGTACCAAAGTGTTAATGTTGTGGAAAAATATGGTGATACATTAACATCTCACTCCGATTCCAGAGGAGGGGGTCTTTCTTCAAGGTTTTAATTTCTAACTAAAATCTTGATGGTTACAGTTTTAACAATAAAGTTAAAATATCCCTAGTCTTTATTTTAATTGTTTTAACACTTTTATAATGCCCCCTAGTGAGTTGACAATAATGATACAATAATGACAATCTTGAAATAGTCATATCCATCTTATTCACTTAAAAATGTCTTAACTCACAAAGCTTTTGCACATGTTCCCTACGTAATCTGTGCAAGTTACTCGTCTGGATAGTGCTACTTTAAAGAATGATTTAATCTAATGCTTTAATCTGTTCTATAACTATAAATGTATATCATATATTACATGTTTATTAAATTTGTACTTAAAACCAGTGATCATAACTACCAAAGCTGAAAACTTTATGTTAATAGTATTTATTTATTTAATTATTTATTTTGGAATTGTTAGAATCCTACTTGTTGTTAATTTGACTGATGTAAGTTTTTTAAATGTAAAACTAATTTAGCTATAAATAAACTAATTTATTCAATCCCTATAGTTCCTTATTTGAAAATTTGGTATTATTTTTAATAAAAGTAATCTAAAGTTTATGGGCAGATTACTTAAGACACATAAATAAGACCTAGATGATATATATTAAATAATGTATCAGCTATTAGTAAATATTTGTGTGGTGAAATAGCCAAATTCAGATAATTATTGAATATGATACACATTTTTATCTTTCAACATTTTTTATTTATATATATATATATATATATATATAGAGAGAGAGAGAGAGAGAGACCCTTTTTCTCCTCCAGTACTAAAGCAGGCATACAAGTGACGAGACAAATTGAAAAAGGAAAGATACATGAAGAGTAAGCCAAAACTATGTCCAAAAAAAGCATATATAATATATACAATCAAATCATCAAACCCACTCGGCAGTAGCGTAATTAGAAAATAAGGTTATCTCCAGGATGGTATGATACTTAAATAAAACCTGAATAGAAGTTAACACATTGCGAAATAACTGAATAAGAATAATTTTATTTAATCAATAACAAATAGATATATATCTCATCCAACATAATTAAAGCTATAGTTAATTTCAAAAGGCTTCATAAAAAACAATAGCTTACTTGTCCAGAGGACTCACAATAATAAACTTTTTTTTATAATTCTTGTCTAATATCAAAATGATAAATTCAATAGTCAGATGGACTCTTACTATAAGACAGTTATATTCTCATATAAAAGGGACTCGAAGGTCTCTGAATTTCATAAATAATGGACATAATATCACCAATATTTCCCCATTTTAAATGACTTTAAATAACAATACAAACAGCACTGATCAAAATATAATTTATGATGTAAATATATGTATATTAATTTGCCCTGTCTAACAGACATCATAGTATTAACATGATAAAAATAGCACCAAGTGAATATATTTAATTTTAATTTAATAAATGTCTCTCATACCTAAATGATATTAACCTAATATGGAATATATTAAACATGTCCCATGTCTAAATGAGATCGCAATATCAATTAAACAAAAAATATAGTACTAAAAGAATAAATTTTAAATCTTAATGTCTTAAATAGTTGTCAAGCCTCCCTGACTTCATAATATCAATGATTTGAACAAGTGAATATATTTTAAATTTAAATATCTTAGGCATTTCCCAAAACTAGACGATTGTGTTATAGAATTTAAGCTCAAAAAAAAATTATGTACCAAAAGGTTTTGAAGTTAAATGCATTATAATGTCCGAAAAATAATTTTGAAGCTTACATTTTATATTTGACACCTAGATGTGTCCCGGATGGTTATCCTGCCAAGAGTGGCTTGACCGCCGATCTACTGGCAGTATTTATTTGCTGATCTGTGGCTCTAAAAAGGGAGTGGGGGTAGTAGGGGTCACACATAAGAGATGTATAGACAACAAACGAGAGGGGAGGGGGTAATAGTGTACAAGAAACATGTGACGAGCAGCATCTGGACGATTCCAGAATAGTTATTTTTATGGCACGCGCAACATTTTAGCGCTGTAGACGTAACACATTTTTCTTCCAAGCATCCTCTGTGAAGATCCGAAGTCGATGCGCCTCTTGACCTCGCGTCTCCAGTTTAACCAACAAGTGTGTGATGGTAAGTCGTTGCTGAGGGAGAGGGAGAGCTCGGGACATACATAGAAGAAAATGGGAAATTGGTAAGCTTTCGATAGTTATGATGGAATATGACTTTAACCAATATAGTATCAAGTTTTTTCTTGATTTAGAATGTTGTAGCTCTTATAAACGCTACATATATAAACAAACTTACTCTTATGGTATAAGAACTCGAAAGTTCATTGCCGCCACCTATATTTATCTTGAGCTAACTACATCCAGTCCACATCATTACACCCTCTCTCTTTAAGGTTCATTCTAATGTTATCCTCCCATTTGCATCAAGCCCTTCCCAAAGGTATTTTCCTATTGGGTTTGTCAGTCAATACTCTGAACACATTATATGAAATTTTAGTTAATCGCCAAAAAACTTGTCAAGCCATTTGGGGTATATTTGACTGGATATGTCTGGCAGGGTACTGGTTGGATATTTTTGAAATACATAATATGTTGAAACAAGGAGATGCACTTTCCTTACTTTTTTTTAACTAGCCTTAAAGTATTATATCAAGGTAGTGCAAGAGAGTATGGAAGGGTTGGCACTAAACCATACAATGCAGCTATTAGAATAAGCAGATGATTTAGATTTTTGGGCAAATGTGTTGTAAGAAACGCAGAAATTTTACAAGAGGCTAGAAAGGGAATAGGTAAAAGTAACACTGAAAAGAATAAGTATATATCACACAGAGAGCATAGATTGGGGAAGATAATGTAGGGATTACTTCAAGCAACATATCATTTGACAGTGTTAATGAGTTTAAATATTTAGGAAGAATTTTAGGTAGTAATAACGATATTAAATTGGAAATTGGGTAAAGAATAGTCAGGAAATGCCTATCTATTTGGTCAGTATGTTATTAATGATTTGCCTGCTGTCCAGGAATATTATATAATGTATGTAATATATAATTTAAAAATTAATTCATAGTAAATTATAGGATTATATTATAAAATATATTGTGATAGTAGCCACAAAATTAATTATGGTTTAATTTAATGTTCCTAAGGAAAGTTTAAGTAAAAGCATGCATCAAAATATGTTTGAATGTGAATATTTAGCAATTTTCTAGAAATAAAAAAAAACATTCACGGTCCATCTGTAGTGCCGTGGTTCACTTTGTTTTGGTCTCTTACCAGAGAAATATTATAGAGTATTAAAGATTTTTTAAATGTATAATGTACACTTTTGCATTAAGGTGTACTTGATACCATTTTACACTGAGCTATTTGTTTTATAAAATATTCTTATCTAAGCTTCATACACACTTCCTTAGCTCAACAAAACCAGTTTACTCGTTTTCTGACCTAGACATTTAATGGTCATCTGCATCACAATACCCTCTTGATTAAATGGCATAAAACTCAACCCAACAAGTATATATAAGTCATTCTTCATCACCACACACAATGTAAAGCAAAGAACCTAGAAATTGCGATCCTATAAATCTTTCAAGAATGGTTTGGCTCAAAGCTAAAAATCACAGTATTCGCAAAACCCTAATTAAATATATATAATCTATCACTAGGGCTGGGACCCTTGAATCTTTAAGGATATTTAAGATTCTAATATATATATATATATATATATATATTTCCCAGGCCTCCACCGAGGCCTCCACCGTGGTTCGGATTCCACGTTTAACTGTAGGTCCTCCATTTCATATCACAATCACCCTACCATTACACATTAGCGTAAATGCGTATAACCCGAATGGGTAGTAAGCTAATAGTAATAATATATTTCAAAATGTTGAATTGGAATTTGTGTGAGATATTATATTTCTAATTAGCATATTATCATTAGTTATTTTTAAAAAATACATATTTCATGTAAATATATAATATTACTATAGAAAAACATGTGAGAAATTTTTATTTTACACCAAAAATCGTTTACAACAGTGTTTTATACAGTTTTTACTAATTATATTGTGGTAGGTTGGGTATGAATTTTGTTACAAAAGGGAAAAACTATGAAAACCCCAAAACAGTATCTGAATCACCGGCCGGCTGGCTTAAAGCTTCTCCCTTTGCAACTCCTTTCAACTTCCATAATGACTATATTAGCCACAATAGATTCTACATTCTGTGTTGAGCATATTTGTTGAACTCACTAGCATTGAACAAACCTTGCTTGTTTGAAATGTTAAGTGACACATACTCCATATCTTGTGTGAATACAAAAATTATACAATCCAATATTTAATTAAAATCTCAGCACATAAAATGGTCATAACATATGTTGATTATTTGATTTTACAAATAAAATATACAAAAGATGATTTATACAAGTATAAGATTCAAACATATGTTTAAAATTACACTTAAAGAGACAAAGCGAACTTTGGAGCTTTGACTTAGCAGACCTAAATTTTATTTGTACATCCAGGTATATTTTAACAGACCAAAACTTATTTCCCCTTTACCTCATTGTGTTGGTATTTTCTCATTATGTTTTGACATAACTTCCCCATAAGATGGAATCTCTCGACCATATTACATAATTGTGGGAACCGTGGAAATGGCCCATTCACAAATTGATGGGTACTATCATACAAACTATTAATATCCTATTGGAATAAGAACGCCCTTCGCTCATTTTTATCTTTTTACATCCTTTATAAGTATAGTAATTTACTACACTTCTAAAGCTATGCTTTGTCACACACACAGTGAGATAATTTGTTTATAAAGTATAATTATATCGGCCAACAGAATCAACCCCAAATATTATAAAAGCTTTCTTTAGCTAATTAAAAATATGTCATTGTGTGCTTCATTGCAAATTCAAGTATAATAATTGTTTATAGAGAGAGAACCAAATGTATTCTCTAAGTAGTGTGCTGTTTAAAATAACCTTTTCATGCAAGAAAGAATTTCTTTCAAAAAAAAATATCTTGGATCACAAGTGTGGCATGCCCATGTAATGCTTATACAAACCACCCTCCATAATGGAGCAGAGATAATGAGTAGTGCAAGGCACCACACGATAGCAACATCAATAACTACTAATACTTCATTACTATATGATTTTTATTATCATACAAAGGGTAAAACTAGTTCTAGATTGATCTCACATATCACAGCTTAATTAATTAGTATAAAATTACTATACTACAAGAATCAAGGAGATGGTGCAATAACAATTTAAAGAAGCTGTTTCTTTTTCCAGAAAATACATTTTAATATTTTCAGATATAATTTGAATGAAATAAGATTTAGTAATCTTTTTCTCTTTAATCAATGGCACATTAACATTTTTTTTATAACAGACAATGATATACAACAAGCGTGGTAATTTTTATTCATTATATATATATTGAAATGTGACATTTGATAAACAAAAAAGGTGAGTCAAGTTCTTTCACTGTGAATTCGTTCAAGTTTTAACTATAGGCTGGTCAACTCTTAAATTCTCTTCAGGTTCTTATGGACATTTACCATCTCTTTCTGACCCAGTGGTTTCCACGTTAGCACTCTATTTTAAACCAAGTGGCTTTGCCATTTTATAGCTTAACAATGAACATGGGTTTTTTTAATGGAATAAGCATGCTATATTATATAACATTCACCGATGCATCTAGTAAAAGTTATTTAAACTAGCAAAAAAAAATTTTAATCTTGGTAATTTTTATATCTTGTAAAAAAAAATATTTTACTCAGTTTGCTGAGTTTACAAATAAATCACATTATAAGTCTTGTTCCAGTTGTGTGAGAAATCCAAAGTTTTAAGGTGGTTGTAGTAATAACATTAAAAACGCCTGCAAATTCTTAAATGGGTAGCTTTTACGTGAGGGTTAAAAAAAAGTATTATAACTCTTGAAATATTTAAAGTAAAACATTAAAAGGGTGTCTTGTTAGAAACATTTTTACTTTTGATTACACATGATATATTATGTGAAAGAAATTATAAAAATAGTTCAAATTTATTTTTGGAAAGAAATATGGCTCAACAGAACCTCCAATTTATGTGTGGTGATGTTTTGAAGTTGTTGATTAGGAAACACAATTTACACTCTGCCCGGGCTTGAAGAGCACAGCACTATTATACAGTTGTGACGTTGAATACTGAAGAAGCCAATTCATGACATTCACTTTAAATTGATAATATCGGCTACTCATACTAACATTTAGTTAATTTTATATTCATATAGAAACAAACATACTTCTCAGTTTGTATAGTTATAGGCTGGATTTGTTGTGATTACACAGACACTTTTAAATATTTCAAAATATATTTTACATGCAAATGCCACAGGCTGGAAACGGTAATGGATGTAAAAAGAAAAAAAGTCATGTGCAACAACAATCAACTTATACCATAATATTCTTTCGGAGAAAGAAACCAGCTACTTACAATGGTGGTCGATCGAACTAAGGCTTTAATACTCTCATTACACTTTGTCACCATTAGTAATCAGGTTGGGGTTTGAATCCTTGCCTATGAGTTCAACACCTTACCACAGTAAGTAGGGCATGTGACAACTGTGTTAATGGTCCCGGGTTCCATTCTCGGCATAGTCGAATATTTTTTATTTGGTAAACTGTCAGATGGGAGACTGAATTTTTTTTTTTAGTATTAGGCTAGTGTGTAAGTTGTGTGTTGATATAATCAGGGTGTTCAAAAATTGCAAGTAAAATAAACCCAAAAAAATAATTATCTGGAGCTAGTTTTACAAATTCACATTTAAAGTGGAGGGGAAACAAATTTTTTAACTGACTTGTGGAAAACTTCTTTAGATCAACATACTTCCCAACCTACTCATTACAAAAAGGCTTAGTAGTGTCTCATTTGAACGTATGTATTGAATGGATTTTACACCTATGACATAACAAATGCAACCCTTATCTTGAGTGACTAGGTTTCCAACCATATTTCTATATGCAAAATCTGGTTCAAATTGGCTTTATTATTCAATGTTCATGAATGGTTTTGACAACGGATGTCAAACTCAATTCTTGGCATTGAAAGAATAAATAATAGATCTTAATATATATCACGATTTTTTATACCTATATTACTTGCAAGCAAATCCTTGAAAGTTCTGGCTGGCATTCATACAAAAAAAAAAATCATATTTGAGCAATTTCATTCTGTTTTTATAACTTAGCGTTTAATATAAATGCAGACAAATTGTAAATTTACTCAACATTACCTTTGTATTCTAGTGGTCTTACAAAGATTTAATCATGGCCATTTTGTTTGGATTTTTTACTTTTTTTTTCTAATACATTCCAGTATAGTATCAAATAACATATGCTTTATTTTACTGGGATGCTTGGGAAAGCAATTGAAATTGTAATCAGAATCAAGAATCTAAAAGTTAAGGTTAAAATATTTAATTAGAAATCGAGAAAAACAGGAACTGTGACATCTCTAGTGTTGACCTTTCATGAGATAGTATTCAAACTTGCAACAATGATGTGCTAGTAAGTTTAAACTGTATTTTACTACATAATGCAATCTAGGAAATTAGTAGTCTACACTTATCACAGTTGTATAGTATAAATACTTTTCTATGCACAGTAAATGAATTAAGCTCCCCAAAAAATTACAAAATAAGTTCAGATTAGTGAAAATAATTTGTCTATAATGATGATGATGATGATGATAATAATAAATTAACAAAATAAAACCATTATAACTTTACAAATTTCATATTAGTAATAATAAATTAACAAAATAAAACAATTATAACTTTACAAATTTCATTATTTTAAAGTTGCCATCTTATAGATTATAATTTAAAATATATTTTGGATGAAAAATCTTTAATGATGTTGAGTTTCGACTGAAAACTGCTTTATGAAAGGGGGTCTTAAGACATGTAGGTTTGATGACCTTATGATTATTTATGATCAGTATATTTATTGAAATTAATTAAAATTTAATTTAACAATTCCAAAAATTGATAATAACTTGACTTATCAAGGAAAATCATAACAATTTAAAGCATGATTATCAATATATTTATTTTTAATTATCCTGTAGAATGTATTGAATACTCCAAAATTCTTTGATTCTGATAGTGATTAAAATTGTTTTGATTTAGTTTCTCTTGTGAGTGTCTTGGAATGTGCCAAACATGGAGCTTTCAAGTCTTATTGTTTAATGAAAGTGGTTATAGTTTTATTCATTAATTGTGTGATGGGAGTTTTTTAACATATTAATGGCATTGATATCATCATCATTACCAAGCAGTTTCCTGCAACTGGCAGGTCTGTCTCAAGCATCAGCCTCTCCATTTACTTCTGTACTCTCCCAACTTTCTTCCTCCACACTTATATAATAATCATAATTACACTTCAGAGAGATTTTAAAGCATGAAATAAGTTTTTGACATTTGACTACATAATATCAAATATTACATAAAACATTTAGGATTTATTTTATTTTGTTATAGAATATATCAATATTTAACGTATTTAACTTATATAGAGACGACTAGAAATATATTTTACTTCATCTTGTCTAGCTTTAAATATTTGTATGTTATAATTTTGAAGTCAGTCAAAATCATAGAAATTCTTCACACATATAGAAGATATGATTTGTTTAAATAAATCTATCTTTAAATAAGCTTATTTAAATATAATACACATGTAAATAGCTTTGATTTATAGAGGAAATATACACCACCTTCAAAATCCTATACACAAATAGCACTTCCTCCACTTGGAGATGATGTATTTATAAATATTCTAGGTGTGCCAAAAGATGAATATGGATTTCTGCAAACACACCAAATAAATATAAAATCATACATATGAAAAAAATAAACACTTATTTTAAATTCTAATAAGTTTAATTGCAAGGAAGAAATAATTACACAAGAAGATATAAGAAAATTACAAATATTAAAAAAATAATCTGATGTTGAAAATTGACTATGAAATTGAATTAATATTTTATACATTTATTTGGGTAAACCGAAAAAAGTATGTGTAATATTTACATGATGTTTAAAAGATTATAGAATATAAAAAAATTCCATTTTGATTTATTTATTTTTCATGGCCATGTTTAAAAAATAATAATTTAAATTTTATTTATTTAAGTGCTCGCCAATAGTCTTAAGGCATATGAACACTGATAAATATAAATACAAATACAATTAAAACTAACTACCATTGACTATAGGATGTTAAAAATAGGAACACTGTAAAAGATGAAAATTACAATATATTTTTATAGATTATTATTATTATTATTATTATTAGCACTGTGTCTTACTACCCGTTCGGGTTATACACACTTACACTAATGTGTAATGGTAGGGTGATTGTGAGATGAAATGGTGGACCTACAGTTTAACATGGAATCCGAACCACGGTGAAGGCCTGGAATTCCACACATTCACAAGTTGTTGTTTTTATAGGTAATATAAAAAAATTAAGGTGAAAAAAAAGAAAAGGTTTTATAGATATTTAAAATAAACATAATTAATCAAAGGTGCTATTCCTTTATTAACTTTTTATGCTTGATTTTCTTTTATAAAGGTTAGTGACGATAATTTATTTAAGTATTTTGAAATAACTGTATGTGTCTGATGGAAAAGTGTTTTAATGTGTTTGGTTTCATGGTTCTTCAAATCTTCCACCAAACAACCTAAGCAAGACTAGTTTATCATGATATATATTTAAAATATTTCTATTGTAAATGAAGTGAGAAAATCACCTAAATTGTATCAAACTCGATTTATTACCTGGGGCCGCCTTAAAAATATATTTCAATTCACTTATATATTTTTAATACCAATCCCTAAAAGTTTGTACCAAGTTTTGAAAGGAAAAAAAACTTAAATTTGAGTCTAGATCACAATGACTATGTGGACAAATAACATTATCAGGCTACATAGTAAAAACAATATAATTGACCAGGAAGTATTTAAGTTATTGTTTGTTGTAAAATTAATGGTTGAAAACATAACGTGAGAAGGAAATATGTATTTTTTGAAAACTACTTTCTCAATATTAATTTTTGCCACGTAACACATACATAAGAAAATATGATGAATGTGAGTTGTGTCTGGTCCAAAATATGTCCGGGGCTGGTAAAAATAATAACCTGCATTTGTTGCCATGTAATCCAAAACATCAGGCTTTTAAGTGACGAGTGCCGATGAAGGGAGTTTTAGGTGATATCAAGGTCAGAATCTAAGCCAGATATAAATTCGGTTTACAGTGGTTTTGTATATTTTTTTAATACTGCATCTTACTACCCGCTTGGGTTATACGCCTATGTACCAATTACAATAATGGGTTAGGGATTAGGAAGGCTTAATTTGGAAGAAATGCACCTGCATTTGTGTGGAGGGAGAGTGGAAAACAATTTAGGAAAAGTCACCCTCAGTGCACCTGACCAAGATCAAACCCTATTCTCGCCATCTTCGGTAGTCTATTCCAACACGAGAGTAGTGTGTTAGACCATGCGGCCAACAAAGCGGGTTGTTTACAATTAAAGCTCCACTATGGCCCTATCCTATAAGCTTCACGATAGCGGAAACAAGTAAGTTAAGCTTTCTATCTTTCAGCGTAAATTAAGTTAGCTTACATGAGTAGGGGGTTCCACAAATTATTTATTGCTTTTTTTTTTATTCACCCTCATACAACCAAAAAGTAAGTGCATTCTTCTAAAACCATGCTCCTCATTCTTGCCCCTTAGGTTAAGCAATTAAACCACACCTCAAATTTTAAATCATTCAATCAGCTTTCTCCTATATTCACCTTGCCTAACAAATTCAGTCAATAAAGCATATATCTAATGTGAAATGACCTTTTTTCATGGGATTTGTTTCACCCAGAATCATTTTTATATCTATGATACAATAACAAGTATAAATCTCATCACCACCAAACACTAAGCAAATATAATTAACCCACAATTTCTTACTATCAATAGAACTCCTAAGGTTTTTACTTTCTCGATATCTTACAGGCAGAGAAAGTAATATGATCATCAAAAAATTCGAACTCGAGATTTTGATGATTCCCAATATTTCATGGCCCCTTGAATCCAAAAAAGTTGTTTTTGAATGTCTGTATCTCCAACTAGAACCCAAACTATTTTACTGATCGGGCTAAAACTTGGTATCTAGGGTTTTCATAGGGTTTCCCTGAGAGGTTTTTGGAATTGGATATTTAACCCTAAAATTAAAGTTAGTTTACTGAAGGGCAAAAAGAGAAAAGATCGATTTACTCAAAATCGGCTCTAACGATTTTGATTAAATTTCATTTCAAAACCTTTATAAATATTTCAAACAAAATGGCTACTCTCAATATTTCAGCAAAATGACTTTAAGGGTTCTGGTCTGATGAATAATTTCTCATTTTTTATCATATCTTCGAAATTATTTATCAATGAAAATATGTAGGTATATTTATAATACAAATCTTTTATTCAAAAGATGTTTTTATAAAACCAATAACTTTCAATCTATATGCAAATGTATATATATTCTAACTTCTCTAACACTAAAGGTAAAGTATTGTGACCATAAAAAAATCTAACCCAAAATGTTGATGGATGTCAACATTTCATACACCCCCGAGCCCTAAAAAGTGGTTTTTGCAATGATGTCCATCTCTGTGTCGATTTAACCCTAAAATTAAGATTAGTTTAGTAAAAAACAAAAAGAGAAAAAAATTGATTCTCTCAAAATCAGCTCTAATGATTTTGATTAAAATTCGTATTTAGTTGTTGATTAAGATTATAAATAAAATTGCTATTTTAATTTTTCCATGAAAATTACTTTTAGGATACCTTACAGAAGCGGAAATTTCCGTATTTCTGTAGTTATTTAGATATACTGAATAACTTATCATTGCAAACTTGTAGTATTATTAAAAATTAAAAACTTTTTTAAGAAATGTATTTTTATAAAACCAACAGTTTCTGAGATATTGGCCAATATAGTAATACAATTTTGTAAGCTTCAGTTGTAAAGAGATACTTCTCCAATGCCATAGAGTAATAAATATAAGTAGGTATCTCAAAAAGTTTGTTATTTTTCCTTAAATCTCTTAGGAGAAATGTTTGTACAACAATGATATATCTTCATTTTAGACTCAATAGTCAATAGTAACATTTTTTATTGGTCAAAATTTATAAATGAGGAATTTAATAGCAATGCGATGACATGAAGATGTGCAACACCTTGTAAAATGTCAAAAATTTTAACTGAAAGTCTAAATTTTAATACGAACTGTTGACCCTTGTGGACCCAATATTAATCTTTTTTATCGGTGCAAACATATAAATGAGGACATTAATTCTTTAAAATTTAAAAATAAAATTTAAAACCGGGACTCAAAAAATGCTTTACATAAGTATAGTGCAGTTTATGCTTGGGTTTGCTAGTGTATAATATTTCGTTTCACATATATTACGAGTTTTGAGTAAATATCTCCATTTTAAAACAATAATGAGAAAGTACATGCGGAGCTCTGTACCATTTATTTTTACCAAAATATCTGAACTAAGTTGTGTGTTTGAAAAGTGGAAATACTTGCTCTAGTCCTAAAAATGTAATATTTATTTTATTCTCAGTGATTTAATTAACAATTTGGGTGTTCTATTAAGTAATCAATCTTAATCATGGTTGTGAATAAAATTTTCAATAACTAAATATACGAACCAATATAATTAGTGAAACAAAATCAAACATAAATATCAGGCATTCAAAGAAATTAACTATGCAGAAAAATAACTAGCAGTATAAATAAAAAATCTAGCTCAAAACAATATTTTAAAATTATAGACAGAGGTAATCACTTTTCAGGGTTCTTCCTAGATCTCAAAGTTCAAGTGTAATTCCCGGTTTTCCCAATCAGTGGTCACATTTGTACTAGTAAGATCCTATTACTATTCTTGATGCCAAGCTCAAGGCGTTTGTTTTTTGATGTGTGTTTCTTTGAATTCTATGTTGAAACTATCATGTGTTCAAAGATGCATGCTAAGCCCCAAAATTATGATGAAAAAACTTTAATCAATTATATATGACTGCCTGCTATGACCAATATAAAACAGATCAGAATAAGAGAGAATATTGTACCTTGAATGTAAAATAAAAATGAAACGTAAATATCCAAACTGGGCCAAATCTTGTCAATATGACTATGAAGTAACCCAGCTTATGCATATAAAGTAGGAAAAACACAGGTATTTTGAAAGCATTTGCAGAATGTAGGTAGCCATAAAATTCTCACCCTCCCCAGAAAAATGGAAACATAGAATCAATAATAAAAAATTAATCAAATTATAATATAAGAGGTAATATTTGTGAGGAAGAAATAATTAATTGTGCTAATTAATTTAGGATTACAAAGCACATGCGAACAAAGATAATGTTAAGCATCAAAGCAGCAGATCAAAAACATTTTATATAATGTCCATGCATATTCGGGAATGCAACTTACCAAAGAAGTTACAAATGCTGTAGATGCAGAATATGGAAAGTATTGCCATACAGCCATATATTATTTGTCACTCAATTACTAGAACAAAAAAGAGTGAGTATTTTGTTTATTTAAAAATTAAATAAACTATAATTTAAATGCTTAAGTAGCTTTCTTCCTAAATTTATGTATTACATAATTTATTAAATTATAGAGAGCATTACAAAATTACTTACTAAGCATGATTTAACCATGCTGCAGGTGTCTATGCCCTATAGTATCTTCCTAATCATATTTGTTTCGTTTAAGTGGTGTTTAATTTTCTAATTGTGATGTAAAGATCGAATATTATAAATACAAGTGAAAAATTTGTCTTTAAAAAAATTTATTTTTGGTATATAATTTGCTAATAAAACAAATATATTCCACACCAGAACATTGGATTACAGATTTGAAATGACATAGAATCTTAAATGTGTCTTTGTGTGTAACACAAGGGTTATGGATAACTTCATTTAAGGGGTTGGGATGAGGAAGGTGGATTAAAGGATGTGCACCCACAATGGTGTTGTGAAAGAATCGGAAAACCAAATCTGGTGCGCCTCCTAGGATTCAAACTGTGACCTCCCCATCATGGGGACCAAGCGCAATACCAGTCTAATGTCTCAAACACTGTTGTGAGTTAAAATATTTAAATTGTATCAACTATTTTAAAATTTAAAAACGGGTTTACTGTTATTTCATCTTCATTTGCTGTAGTGGGTTTCACATACTAATCTTACTGTGAGAGATGTTTGATTTTTGCTGGGGAAGAAAACAAAGTATGAAAATTTTTTCAAATAAATGTATATGGCAAACGTTTCATAAAAACCACTAGTTAGCTTTTATCAAATTCTGTTGCTCAATTTTTATCCACTACCAACAATATTTTTTTATTTGGTTTCAAATACACTCACATTTTCTGTGTTATAAATTGTATTTCATGCACATATTTCATTAGGTATCCCAAAAGCAGTTTTTAGCTTTATCTTATAGAAGCCAAAAACTTGAGTATTGTTTCTATTTTAAATACCTCCATGATATGGTGTGATAAAGTGTTGGAAAGCTTAAATTGCCAAATGCTATTAAAAGTATATCAATTCATAGGCAATGAAATAATATGTGCTGTAATCCTGATCCTTCTTTCTCCATATGTTGTCATGATGGTGAGAGATATAAGGGACAAAGCAGTGACCAATGACACAGACATTTTAGTGTTTCCAGTTGATTAATACAAATTATAATAGAAGATTCTAGGAAAGTAAGTGCACAAAGAAATTATAGTACAAATGGTTGCTTCATTTGCCTCACTAAGAGTATTGATTTAACACCCCTGCCTGGTGACTTCTATTAGTTCACAATATCACTACCAACATCTTTTAATATCATCTTCCAATAAATAATGATAACTCAAACTTCTGCCTTAGAGCTCGAGTCACTCTATACTTCACAACAACATAACACATACCGGCAGCATCACTTCAAAATAGTAGTCAATATATTTTAATAGGCGGCATTCATCTAAGTGGCAACATTACAGACTATCACCAGCAGGCACCTCGAGTAGAATGTTTCGACATTGACGGTCAATTCTAGCAATGT
Source organism: Timema douglasi (assembly GCA_901482245.1). Lineage (NCBI taxonomy): Eukaryota > Metazoa > Arthropoda > Insecta > Phasmatodea > Timematidae > Timema > Timema douglasi. Next base: position 23,937 of record CABEEJ010004606.1, read on the forward strand.
GAAATTGAGTTGTGTCAGTAAACATACACCATTCAATTACTCTGTGCCTTTTGAAAATCATTGAAAATGGATAATGAATGATTTAAGTGAACAAGTACCTCAATATGAAGAATAATACGATTTGACTGACAAGTTTTATTATTTATGTATTTATTTGAGATATTTAACATGCACTTTCTGAATCAACTGATTATGTCAGTACATGAAAATTTCTATGAGTGAGAGTGAAAGGGCTTACCAATTTTGCCAGGAAAGGTGTTTTCACATACCTTCCAGGGTTCTTTTACAGTCAACAATCAACATAGGACTGACGACTTAACTTCCTTTCCAAAAGAAGTTATGCTACAGACTTTTAATGCTTAAGAAAAATCCATCGACCTCGGCTGGGTTTGAACCCACAAACTAGAGATGGGAAAAACAGTGATTTTACGATATCAGTGAATACAGTGACTGTGATTTTAAAATATCGGTGATTTATACCAGTGATTTTTCACTTTTATTATTTAGCTGCTGTCTGAGTAGGCGCGTACAATCGAGTATCGAGTATTTCTGAGTACTGGGTATTTACTCGAATAATCCCATGACATTCGGTTGTCGGTTGGAACTTGAAGGAGAACTAATTACTTGGAAGTTTGGCGGCTTGCAATGGAATTCGATACTTAAAGACTTAACATAAGCTCTTTCTGTCGGCACTCGGCACTGACATTATTGACATACAGCTACCTAATCTCCGGGTTTCGTGTTGCCTGACTAATGTACAGTCAATACAAAAGTATGCGTTTTAAGAAGTTTAATACAATTGAAAATAGAGAAATAAAATTTGTTATTTAGTATTTTATAGTGAAATGTTATGTAATTTGTGTTATGTGATTTTTTTTTCGTAGCCTACTTTTAAAAAGAATCTGAAATGTGATTTGCTTAGTAAGCTTGCTTTTGAATTTTGCTCTTAACAACAAAGTCATTTTTACGTTGCAATCTTATACTGTTTTTGATAAATGAGCTCTAAGAGATCAAGTGTTTTAAATAGAAATAACACGTAAAACATGCCAGTCAATAAGGT
>CABEEJ010004606.1:25205-61692 GCA_901482245.1 Timema douglasi
AGGTCAACAACAAGAAATACAGTTATAATATCCATAAATATACTATATGGAGAATAATCGGCAAGGAACGATAAAACAAACTTATTTCTTCTTCTTCCAATTTCTCGAACAATGTATGATTTTCACCTAAGTACATCCTCATTTTAAGAATCTTTTCACACCTATGCTCTCTTTGATGATCTTTCTATGACTTCTTTGTCATGTAAAATCACAATCTTTGCAAGTTCTTTGTTTTTAAATTTAAATCTTAGCTTGTTTGTAAAAGCACTCTTCTTCCACCAGAATGTTATGGAAAAACTGATGTTCACCTGCCCTTAAGTATGAACTGTGCCGCAATTTGATGTGACGCTGCCAGTATGAGATGTTACATCAACATGACTCATGTGACATGTGAATCAAACTTAAGTAGTCAAACGTCATTTTGTTTAAAGATGCATTTCACAGATCTTTTGAACCAATTCAGTGTAGAACATCTTGAATGTGGATTTATACCACATAGAAAATTATTACTCAACTAATGGGCATATGAGTAGCCTAACATATTTCCTGAGTATTGTTATACATAACCATTTATACATTATAAAATGAGAATCCTTTACTACCAAGTTGAGAGTATTAAATTACTGTCGCCAACAGATGAGACATTCTTACAATCAACATGGTATGGATCTATATCTATTATATAGCTGTCTAGTGATGTTGGAGTGGCAATATTATTCAAATTTTAATGGCATCGTGGAGTGGTGACATCACATTCAGACTCTTATATCTGATCCCTGTGCTAGCATTTAAGTAAAGTGAATATAGATTTCTTTACCTATCAAACGACAAATAAACTGACTATGGTAGTGTACCTCATACAGTGTTGGGGTTTTGTTGGGTTTTTTTTAGTGATAGTAAATGTGTTGTCTGACCTACTAGTACTGAGAACAAAATAATAAAAATGGTAATCATTAATTGACAAAAGACAAAACATGAATGAGATATTCTATATAATATCTGAATCAATTGTTTATTATCATAGTTATAAATGATTCACAGAAAGCTGCTTTACAATGAAATGCTATGTCTAAATGTTTATGAATTCAAAAATGGAATTTATTTAGAATAAAACTTTTAGATAAGGCTTCACTAAATTAAATTACTTCCTGATATATATAGCATTGGTTTTTAAAAATTAAAATTTATGTTAGTAGCATGCAACAATTTAGAGGGTTTCACAAAAACCACTAACAGTACCAATATACATTCTGAAACACATGATATCATTTAGTGCTAAAATTTTACAACAAGAATGTGTGAGTCCTATAGTGCATTTGTCCACAATGTTTATGAAAAATTCCGAAAATTGTGGGATTGCTGACGTCATGTGAAAACACAAATATTTAGAGCTAAATTTGTGCCACCAAAATTTTTGTAAACTAACTTTAAAGCATTGTGTGGTACAGACAAAATAACTTATGGCACAATTAACACATCTGTTCCATCATTATTTTCTTATAAAAACACACAGGAAGAGAGCTTTAATATTAATATTTTTTAATACACCATAGGAGCTAAAAATGGTGTAATTATAAAAAATATTGGTGGGGTGATGGGGTTTGTAAATGAGACAAGCTATTTTATTTTATGATTCTTTTAAATTATTTTCATTTTTATTTCTACCAAAATGTATTTGAGAATCATTAATTTTTTTTTCTTCGGTTTAAATGTTTCAGATTTGTCGCAGAAAACAGGAACATAAACTATAAATAAATATAAAAACCGCAAATAAAGTATGTACTCATTTTTGGCAGTGTCCCCACATGTCCACTTTTTTATTTTTTCTCTAGTTATAATGTTCAATTTTCTAGATGACCCTCCCCATTTGCCATTTGAGCAAAATTTTGGGGCCAAAGACGAGTGATATTGCAATTCCAGATAATGCTGTAAGATTACATGATCATAGATTATTGTGGGTGCTACACTAATGACAAGTAATTCTATAGTGCGTCAGTACCAAATACTTAGTTTATTACAATTGTGTTCAAGTATTTTGGCATTTATAACTGTATTTAGCATACACTTATCAGTTATCATACATTTCTAAATGTGTAATAAATATGAAATAATGTATGCTGTAGTAAAAGGTACAAAGTAGGTAGAAATGAATAAAATGTTGATAGTAGATTAATAACCAAATTGGTAAACACATTCTGATCCTTAATGGTAAAATAACTTAGCATATTTCGTTAATGCATCTAATATTTCTAACAATCACTATGCTCACATGAAAAAACACAATGTTGTTCTTGTTTGGCACGTAGGTGATATTAACCATTAAACTATTTTAACCAATAGGTCACTTCAATATAAAGTCTCTAAGAGAGGTTGTTTCGACTATTTTCTTTCCCAAAACCAAGATCATTTTGTTTGCCAAGAACCAACAAAATGAGAACTTTATGGTTCAAATAAAACTGGTGTGGTATTTTTACTATATTATATATGTGAATGCAGTTTTCCCCAATTAAAAAGTAAAGTCTTTCAGATCATATGCAGTGTATACGTGAGCATTATACAAAATCTAAAATTATTATAGCTGAACTAAAAACTTGATGTTAATGAACTCAGTGTGTCAATGCACATTTAATCCCCACTTTAAATTGAGAAAAGTTCTTTGTGGCAATAATTTGTTGACTTTGAAAAAAAAATTATTTTTGTATAGCCTTAATAATAAATTTGAATACTGATATTTGGTAGAAAAGTACATCTAGTTGTATATTGATTTTTACATATTATTTGTGGTTCAATAGGGAGTAGTAATACATATAGCCTCACGAACTTGTTGGAAAATTACTGGTATGAAAGGTACATCTGCCGTTTCAATTTAAGACTATTCTTAAAAAATTATGGCTATAATTACTGTAGTGATTTAAAATACTTACCAAAAATAGAAGGAATATAATTATAGCAATATGTATGTATTCCAGCAATGAACTAATAAAACATCACATATATTTTTTTAAATCAATATAAAAAAAATTATAATGTTTACAAATCCAAACTAGGTAGCGGTACTTAATTTAAATATTGCTGACTTTTTTGGGGCCCTGTGTGGGGATCTTAACTCTGTTTGTTCAGTGAAGCAAACAAATAATTAGGAATTTGACTATTCAATCTTTTATGTTTAAAATATCAATTAATTACCAACTACTAAGACTTAAAATACTCACTTTTTGCAGCAGCATAAATTGTTAATCAGTTTTAGTGATTTTTTTGAAAAAGATTCTTTACAAAACAATTCAACGGAAGGTTCTTCAATACATGATGCAACAAATATCTGAACATCAGTCTTAGGAAACCCAGTTCTGTAATAAAGCTGAAAAAAGGAAATATTGTACCAAATTCATTAAACAAATGTAATATAAAATGTTTATAGTTTAGTAATATTATAAATGTATAGACTATGTTGTTTATTATAAGCCAACCTTTGACCAAGCGGCCACCATAGCGGGATGGAATAGAAATTGTTGAGATAAAACACTAGATATACAAAAACACATTTTTAAAACTAGCTTTCACTACCACAAGCAGCTTTTTCTGGTATACATATATATATATATATATATATATACACACACACACACACACACACCCTTCCATAGACGTATGCAAAAGGCTCTGGGTTCCTCATTCCTGGTTTAGATATCAGTTTAATTAACAGCACTCAATATAATGTCTCACGCATTTATATGCGAGAGTTTACCTAAGTTACCTAATATTACTTTTAATTATTCATTTTCAATAGTTCCTTCTGATAGTAGCTAAAAGTATTGATTAAAATAGTTTTGTGTAATGTAGTCTTTGTTTTAATGAATGCTAGAAATAATATATTGTACACTATAACCTTGTTAATCCGAAATAATTGGGACCAAAACTTGTTTGGATTAAACGGGAGAATACAGTGATACAGTATTTTCACGAATTTTAAATTACTGTTGAATAAGTTTAATCTAAGTTTTATTTATTTAACAGATGTATAAAATGTAATATGTATTGCAATTATCTTTAGTTACTAGAAAACACATTGTGTTTACTACAACAAGTAAACATTTAAGAGTTTATTATCAGTTATCAAAGTTCCTTACAATTTTCTTTTAACTTTAAGCTTGTTAAAAAGTAAAATATATTTCATTGGAATTAATTTTTCTCCCCATTTTCCGAAAAGTGTGTTCGAATTATCCGGAATTTCAGACTACCGAGGTTCGGTCTAACATGGTTTTAGTGTGTTATTATTTGTTAATTTATTATGTCTATAAAGTCTAATAACTCTAACAAAGATAAACATAGGAAATATAATAAATTAAATCATTCAAATAGTAATAATCATAAGTATAAATACCTTAATAGTTTCGTATGCATCCATGATGACAGAAATAAATAAACTTAGTACAACGTAGATATACAAACTGATAAAACAATACAGGTAGATCCTGCTGTACCACCACAACATTGGTGACTTAAATGACATAATAGAAAATGTTGCAAACATATCATCTCCATTAATAAGAGCAAACAAGCATTCTGATGTGCTTGCCAAGGAGCGAAACTGAAATAATAAAATAAAATATATTATCTTAGGAGAAAAATTATTCTTATAATCTATAACACCTATTCTAGTTGAGTATTAATTAGTTTATAAAATGGGTAAAATATGGGCTTAGTGATAATTTTAATTTAATGAATTTGTTAATCGTACCCATGTCTAAATGGAACCACCTAATTATTAATGTTTTGAAGTTAAGAATAAATTATTTCAAAGGAATTAAACAAACATATCTTCTCAGATAACGTTATGTTGGAGTGATTGTGTAAATTAAGAAAAAAAATGACACCCAGACAGGGATTTAAACTATGGATATCCACAATCCCTCCATAATAATGTAATTTGAATGACGTGTTTTGTTTCAACGTAGGATTTCCAATGTGAGCTATTACATAGGACTCCCTACATTGAAAAGTTTCTGCAATGCAGCGTTCTTGTAGCAAGAAGTGGTAATCTACTTAGCTACATTAGTATGTCTATAGGCTTACATAGTTGAATGAAACACCTTCTGGGAAAAGATCCCGGATAGTTCAGTTGGTTGAGTAGTTGGTATATTTTTCAACGATATTTAATTTTTATATTTTAAATGTACCCTCGTGGGTGTCAACATATTGTTACCAATGAGTATGCCTATCAAATGTGAAAATACCTTAAGCTAACTAATTATTCTTGAAGCAAAATTATTTTTACATTATGCTTTGAGGAGGCTGGCTTAAAGAACAATTATTTTAACTGACAAAAATATGAATAGAGGCTTTATAATTCCAGCATCAGTAGACGAAAATAATGTTACCAAACTTACATCAGTCGATTACTCCTTTTTGGGACCATGCCCTAACCAACATACTCCTTTCAACTTGTCACAAAAAAAAAATTGAAACAACTCACTAATCTCTTACAAAGTATAAACGGTCATTCCAGATTTTAGTAAAACTTTAGTGGTAAACTAAACAAAGCCGTGATAGGGAGAGAATGGTTCGTAAAATTCTATCAAATTACGTCAAATTCTGCATTAATTTAACCGACTTAAAATTAAAAAAAAAAAGTTATTATCAATATAACAGTTTGGGGAACACTGGCTTATCACATATAATGCATTGAATGTCACAATAAAGAAATTTTTAACTATGGTGCATTATACATTTAATTACACTTGCGTAGGAGTGTGAGAAAGCATTTAGAAAAAAAAACTCAGTACATCCACTCAGTATTTAAGCCCCAAGCTCCCTATCACTATCAAACTAAACTCATATGCTTATACTGTAATCCAAGCTCTAGAATTAGAGGGATTCAATACAAATAAAATAAATTTAATGTTACCAAAAATTTTAGAAAATAGGAGTGCGAAGTGTAAAACAATATTATGTTTTTGTTGTGAAATATAGCAGGGTACACAACCCATCTCCAACGCACGCCACTCACTCCTAGAAGGAGGGTAATCTCACTGTTCTCCTTCAGAAATCAATTTAGTTTTAATACGACGAGTTCGAAGGCTAAGTTAAAAAGGGCATTAAAATTATACATATCTAAACCTAAGGATAAATGGCCTAACTAGACTAGTAAGAAGTTCAAGTCTTAAAGAAACTTTGCTTTTATTTCAGCCAACATCTTATTAAAGAACATATCACTTCTTTAAAGAATCTAAGCATATTCTTTTTTTAATACAATATCTGTAAAAGCTGAAGTGAAATAATAACATTCTATGATTATTGTTTTTTACAAGAAAACTTTCCATGAACATACGTGAATTTACTTTTAATGCCTATAATTATCAATATGGCGTATGACAACATATAATCCTTTCAATGCCTAGCATTATAAATATGGCGTATAACACCATATAAACTTAAATGAGATTTCCCAACAATGACCTATTTTAGTGCTAGTCAAAAAATTGTAGCTAACAGCATTAAAGTTCTGTGGTTATCCCATTAATGATTAGCAGACGCATGACGTCTCCACAAATAAATAACAAAAACTTATTACGGAATCCTACAAAATTATATGTCATACTAAATAAAGTTAAGATATCCATTTATTAAAGTTAAGGATAATTCCTAACTTTATTATTAAACTTTCCTGGCCTAAATATTTTTAACACTCTGCCACCTTCAATAACTATGAAACATAACTCCTAAGCTAGATACATAAAGTTAAATATATAAGAATAATTATCAACGTCACGCATTCTAACCGCTGAATAGTTTAGGACCTAATATTATAAAATAACTTCCCAATATGGATACTAAGACAACAAGCTTTGAAAACACAATTCTTAAAGTTAAATAATTGAATCAAGGTTGATAAGCACGATTTAACTAACATTAGAAAAAATTCAAAACTAACATTAAAAAAATTCCCCACATTACTTTAGTAGTTTAAGTAAAGTCCTATTTCCCTACAACCCATGCGTAACATAAGTGAAGTTAACTTAATGTTTAGTAAAACGAATGAAGATTCATATATGATATAAATAACAATATATACACGTAAAACGATCAAAAAGGAATTTAGAAAAATTACAATATTTATATTTGTGCCGAAATAGAATTTCTCCTTACATTGTATAAGTCTGTCCTCGAAGCCTACGCTTCGTCAATGTCCGAGCCTAATCCAAGAGTGGTCTCTATCTTGATGAACAGTCTCTTATATGGTGCAAAACTCATCGAACACTCGAGACGGAATTACACAAGGGTGGGGATCACAGAGTTCAAACACACGGAAAGGGGGGAGATGCGCTGTACTAGACGCGTTGAGAATCTTCTATCAAAGCCTCAGCTCTTCTACGCTTTTCTAGACGTCCATGTTGTTCTTGAGACAGGTGGTGGTGCGTAGTGGCAAAATGCAGCACTAGGATCATCGCTCTTAGATGTTTCAATGTTGTTATCGTGTGTGGACGTTCTTTTCCGCTCGCTCGTCCGGTTGGTGAAATTGGGTAAGTGCTGTTTTGATTGACTAACCAACTTTAAGATACCTTGTAGCAATAATTGCTACAATACAATTAATAATCGTACATTACTAGCGAAGCTTGGGAGATCGAAATGCTCTTTAGTATGGATACATCAGCATCAGATATTATAGTCAATAAGTCAAGAGTCCCAGTTTCGATTCCCGTGTTAAGGTGTTGTTTTTCTAAAGTTACGAATATGATATCTGAGATGCATTTGGGTCCGTGCTAAATATCATTTCCATTTCCCAAGCTTCGCCTATTCATGTACAATTAAATGTAAAAGAGTATACTTTCTCCATGTTATTCGCTTTCATGTATAATTTAATTTGTACAAACAGTATTATAAAGCCACTCACGAGTAGCCAGTGGCTGTGGTATCAAAGATAGTTCTATAGGTCACCGATTATTTACACACATACATCATAGACTTTACCTTAAACTATGAGTGAATAATGACCCTGTGGACAGGAAGAATCATGGATAGCTAAGTGGTAGAGTCTATTCACCATAGGAGTGGTGGTAATTGACAACCAGCATAAGATGTAAGTACGGTTAAAAGAAAAACATAATTAGATACAAATTGTTTGTTGTGAATGTTTTGCTTTACAAAAGTGACAACAAATCAATATAGGGTCCTGAAAATAATATGGTTTTATGAATGGATACATGAGAACAGATCTTGTAACATTTATTTGCTGTCAGTTATCACCAATCCTATGGAAAATGGACTATAGAGCATTGGTGCGCTAAGACATGGGGCCCAGATTCGATTCCCCATGTCCAGGTATATTTTTTCAAAATTCCCAAATAGACTAAAAGAGAATTATTTATATCCCATGTGTCTACTAATGCTGCTAAGAAGAACTTGATTATTAGCTAATAAATAATATTACCTTCATGTGATATGGGCCTAATATAAGCCATCCACAAAATGTAAATCCTGCATAGATTAGCAATGCACAAAGAAGAAATCTTGCAACTTTAGGTGTTGCTTTCTTTAGTGTCAATATTACAACCTGAAAAAAAAACATTCGGTGAATAAAAAGAAAAAATTGAAATTAGCATGTAAAGAATTAATTTTATACACACAAAAGTCAAAATAATTTTGCTTAAGTTTTTATATCCAAAGCATGTATTATAAAAGCAATCACTATGACTAATACTTGAAATAAAGCATAAAAATATTATCATTATCATCATCATTGTGGTGGTGGTATTCAAAATGATCTTATTACTTGAATATAACCATGAAATTAATTAGATATACCTTTATTGTTATATTAAAGAGCAAATTATGAGCTTAAATAATACCATATTAATGTGTGTTTTTTTATATCAAACTCAGCATAAATAAGAAAACTAATTAAGTAAATAATATTATTTTTAAAATGTATTGTATTCCCAAATAAAACAGTTAAGAAAATGGATAAATTTGTGTTTGTATAAATTTCAAATTAGATCAAATGTTTGTGAAAATCTGTAAATGTAACAATTGTGCTGACAAAATATGCCATTAAAAAATAAATATGTTAGTGTGAGGTCTCTCTCTATATATATATATATATATAAATTTGTTAAGCCCATTTCCAGAGTCTATATATATAATTTGATAAGCCCTTTTCTGATAATTGAAATTACGAGAAAACAACATAACCGATTTTGACAAACGACTTCATTTTAAAAGATGTTGGCAACAATAGTAGTTTCCAAAGTAAAACATCTTTTACTAGCAAATTTCTATATTTCCTGCTGTGGCTCATTTGTACAATCATTATTTGTTTATATCACCATGGAAACCCTGATATATGTATGATTGTATACTAGTAAATAAAATATTTCTCTTCAGTAAAAAAAATTACAACCTAATTCTCTTCTAAGTGGTATGGTGCAACAAATATAGAGCTGAAAGAGAGGAGCCATTTTAAAGTTAATGTGGTGTGAAAAAATTGACTTTAGAAGTAAGTATGCATGATATTATATTTTATATTCAAGCAACTAGAAAAAAAATCTAATAAAGTAGGTTTTAATTGTTGCTTTTCTAAGTGTGCATAAAAATCCACAACAGTGGCTTCTTTTACATTTTTAGGCACAGTAATTGTATTTATTTTAGAGTTTAATGATATCTTTATTTTTAAATCAATTGTGTGAAAGATCAATTTGAACAAAGGTTTTATTTTAGGTTTTTCAATCATAGTGTCTCATTACCTGTTTGGGCTATACACATATATGATAATTACGCTAATGGAGTAGGTATGAGGAAGATAGAATATTTTTTTAAAAGTATCAGCATTTGTGTGAAATCATATACTTGAATGGGCTTTGAGCCCATATCTTCAATCTATTGCAAGTGACACCTAATATCATTTAGTAAATATCACCCTCGGTATACCCAACATACTCAAACCCTGATCTTCCCATCATCAGTAGTCCTTTCTATTGCTAGAGTGATGTCTTAGACCATTTGATCACCATCATCATCTGTTTCCAGCCTTTGTCCGGGTCAATTTAGTAAAATACCTTTATATTCCTTTTTCCTCCCGCTTGTACTCCCTGTATTTCCACCCTTTCTTGGATAACTGCATTCCTTATCCTATTTATCCTTGTGACATCTAATATGCCCCTCACAAACTTAATTCCCATGGCCTATACTTTTATAATCTCTCTTACAATAGTATAGAACTTCCTTACAATTCAAGAACCCTTTTATTCTCCAGAGAATGTCTCTTATATTATTATTATTATTATTATTATTAGCACCGCGTCTTACTACCCGTTCGGGTTATACGCACTTACGCTAATGTGTAATGGTAGGGTGATTGTGAGATGAAATGAAGGACCTACAGTTTAACGTGGAATCCGAACCACGGTGGAGGCCTGGCATTCCCCACATTCACAAGATGTCTTGTCAGAGGTGAAGGAAGGGTTTGGTAATCAGATAAATCTTTGCCGCGACCGAGGATTGAACCCCGGCCGCCAGCACAGAAGTCTGAAACCTTACCTCTAGACCGCCAGGTCACTGAAGGTCTCTTATACACATATAAAATTACTCGCCCTGCTGCCCTCTTCTTATTAGATACTCTCTATTTCAACCCTTCACCTCAATCAAGATACTTTACATTCTGTACCTTTCTCAGTTCTACTCCAAACTTTATAGCTTTACTATGCCTTATCATTACAATCATTTCACATTTCGTCGTGCTATTTTACATTCTTTCACCTCTTCAATCTATTCCTGTAGCTGTTCCTGTACTTGCTCTTGCTTCTCCTCCCATGCCATCAAATCATTAGCAAACATCATGGCTTTCTGTCTTTCTTCCTTGAGTTTCCTTGCTACTTTATTCATGACGATTTCCATTAGCTGCTTCATTCCATTTTTTGTTTGGAACCACTCTGTTCACCCCTTCTCCCTCTTAACATAACACATGTTATTCTCATACATACACTTTACTCTCATTATAACTATTCTTATTACCAAGTCCTTAACAAATTCATACCTTCTTTCCATCAGTTGTTGTATAGAGAAGATCAAGTCTATTGTAGATCCTCAAATCCATACTGTTTCTCTCTTCACCTTCCTTTCATATTCTTATTCTATTTTCCAGTATCTTTCTACATATTTTATACAGTATCACATCAGCGTTATTCCCCTTTAATTCATACAGTTATTCCGGTTCCTTTCTTAAAATCGGTACTATAGTTCCCATCTTCAAGTCTTCCATTACCTTGTTTCTCTTCCATATCCTTCTTAGCATCCTGGTCAACCAATATATTTCTGCTTTTCCTGCAGCTCTTATCATTTACAAAGTCAGTTTGTTCCCCCTGGTACTTTTTCTTGTTTAAATCCTCTACCTACCTGCTTCAGTAGCCGAATAGTCTAAGGCAGTGGTTCTTAATTATTTTTGGGTCATAGACCGCTATGAGAATCTGACAAAGGCCATGGACCCCCTTACCATAAAAATGGACGTAAATACACACTCAAAAATTTTTTCTTACTATCTACCTGTTTAATACAAAAGTTCTTACCCTTGTAAAAACAATGTCGACCTTTTTTACTGGTCAAAATTTACAAATGAGGACCGCTAGTAAAATTTCAAAATTTTAAATCGGAAGCGAAAACTTTTGTTTATTTTTCTTCTTTAATATGAAAGTTTTCACCATTATTGACCCAATAACAATCTTTTTCATTTGTCAAAATTCACAAATGAGGGCTTTAGTGACAATGCGATGACCTGAAGATGTGCAACTGCCAAAAGAATTTCAAAAGTTTTAACCGGAATTAAAAATATTTTATAAGAAAGTGTCGAACCTTTTTGAACCAATATTGACCTATTTTATTTGTAAAATTTCACAAACGAGGACTTTAATAGCAATGTGATGACTTAAAGATGTGCAACCGCTATTAATATTTCAATTTTTTTTACTGGATGTCATTTTTAATTTTTTAACCAAAAATCGAAATTAAAAAAAAATTAAATTACAAAATGGTTTTCTGGAACCCAAAAAAGGGTTTACATAGCTATATCGTAATTTGCTAGTTTAATTTACGGCAGTGTAAATTTATTACATTTACATGGGCATAATATAAGAATAATCTTTACAACAAATTATGTAGATCACTTTTCCTTTTTATGCAAAAACTAATGGTAACTCTATGAAGAAAAGAGAAATAAATTCAAAGTGTGTAGCTTCAAAGTGACTTGAGTAACTGTTCAAAAATAAAAAAGTCAATAAAAAGGTTGCTGTTGTTTTGCTTGAATAAGAAGGTGAAATTGTGGAGTAGTATTCAACACTGCAGTGTGCATGTCATTTTTGACATTCATTCTATTTTTTTGTCTTCAGTTCACGGGCCCCAGTTTAAGAACCCTTGGTCTAAGGCATTATTACTCTCATGTTAAGACTGGCTTGCTAATGACAGGGAGATAGAGGTTTGAATTTTGGTCAGGTATATTGAGAGTGGTTTTTACTTACTGGTTTCCCACTCTCTCTCCACGTTAATGTGGGTAGATTACCTCTAAAATGCTTACTTCCTCATCTCTACTCATTAGAATAATTATCATATATGCATTTAAACAGAGTAAGTAGCAAGACGCGGCGATAAAAAAAAAGCCTCCACCTCTTTCCAGTTCCTCCACTTTTGTTAGTTTGATCACCAAAACGAGTAAATTCTATTTTTAATAGACAACATTTATACAAACTATATCAATATTTAAGTTTAAAGAAAATTATTACCTGTGAAATCTAGTTATTTTCAAGAAATATATTTATAAATTTATCTATGAATAGAGAAAAAAACATTTATTTTGCCATGTTTTGCCAGATGACCGCCATTATATGAAAAGATAGTCGATATGAAAAATGACCTACATAACATTAATAGTAACATTTATTCTACAAAATACCATAATTATTGAGCTCTGTAATTATGACTGCCATAACCATAATTAATTCACATTCAAAAGGCGGTACACTGTATTTATGCTATAGTTATGCATTGTTACTTACATTGTAGGTTTTGAAAAATCCAAGATATCTCAAGACTCCGAACCAAACAAGCAGATTGCCTGTTCCCAATAGCACACTACAAATGTTCCACTGATCTCCAACAAATTGCTGTAAATAAAAAGACCTCATTACAACACATGTTACATAAAGTTACAAATGAGACTTGAGTTCTGGAAAAAAATAATGAAATATAAAAGGTAGGAGTCAAGGAATGCAAACATATAAAATCACTTAAAACTTTACTTGAATCTTAAAACTATTAGAAATTTTGTTTCAAAAGTAATAGCATCTTTTAATTATTGCATGCAATTTAATTTGCATCCACTGTTATTTGTCAATTTGGTGTTTGTTAGAGAATGAAAAAATTCTTAATATATTATTTATATAGCATAAACATTCAATCAAGTGAATGACCACTATCCTCTGGCTTTACAATTTTTCAATATTCGACTTACAAACAATGATAAGGTCCTCAAATACACATATTCAAATCTACCTAAGTTTGTGCCGATGAATGTTTTTTTATTTTGATCAAGACACTAGAATCTTATGAACTGTAAAAACTGACACCGTTCATGGGTTTTTTAGTTATTTGTTTTGTGTTTCTGAGTTTATTATAAATCTAAAGGCTTAAACTTGAAGTACATGTCACGATATGAAAAAAATAAACACAGTAAACAACGGATAAAAAAATATTTCTTTCTAATGTGAAAATAGAGACCTGGCAGACAATAGAGACAAAATTTGTTCAAATAATGTAATACAAAAATATATTTATAGAAGAAAAAAACTAAATGTATTTTGATAGATGTTCCTAATGCTATCAACAAAATAAAAACAAGAAAACTTTACCTTTTTTTCTATTTCTTCTTTAATGGCGGACCCCAATATTATAAAAACATCATTAGTTATAATCATCACATACCACAGATTTAAGAATTCAAAACGACCTTCCACACTTAATTCTTTTGTGTATGTTTTTCGAAAAAATAGAATTGTTTCCTGAAAAGAATAAAATAGAATGCAAAAATAACACAAAAATTAAAATTAAAGATGCATAAACATTTGTTATAAGAAATCGAGAAAAAACTACAACTTAACAACTCAGATAAATATATTTTTGTAAATATAAGGTGGAGTTTAGTTTTGAAGTCCCTGGCAGCATAAAAAATGAAAGTGCAGTAATAAACCCATCAATGGTGAACTACCACCAAAATAAATATTTATGTCTTGGGAAAGAGCCACCCCATAACCCACAAAATTTCCTGAAAGTACGAAAACCTAAAGGATATGACACCCTTTGGCACTATTTTTAATTTTTTTGGCACCGTGTCTTACTACTTAATCGGGTTATACACATATCTACTAAATAAACTAATGAGTTAGGGATGAGGAAAGTTGAATTTAAAGAAAATGTGCCCACATTCACGTCAAGGGAGAGGGAAATACCATTTTGGAAAAACCATCCTTAGTACACCCGACCCGCATTCAAACCCTGATATCCCAGTCATTGGAAGTTCAGTATATTTTGAGTGTAACGCCTTAGATCATGCAGCAACCAAAGCATGGTTGACACTTTAAAATGCATGGTAGTGTGTTAAAAAGATGGTATTATGCCATGTGTGCCGAGGTATGGGATTAAGCCAGGTCAGGCATTAGGGCCATTTACTATTACATTTGCCTTACTTGGTTGCTCTAATGTGTGCTTTATGAGATAAGACCATAGTGGTAACAGGCAAGATAATAGACAGGACCTACAGAATCCTTTGCAAAGAAGAATTGTCACATAAAATGTGTTTATCGCAAAGACCATTTAATACAAGTATGGACTTCTATACTCATTTCTTTATGACATCTTAATAGATTCATTATTACATAAAAATAGGTTAGAATTCTAAAAAGTTTAATGAAAGCGAATTTATTTCATAAATATATTAGACAAAATATATAACAAATGTGAACAATTCAAATTTTATAAGAGAATTTTAATGTAAGAAAATTTATTGATAACATAACTGAACTCCTGTTTTCAGATTATAGTAAATATAAAATATTATCTACTTACATGTTTCAATTGTTGTGCACGATAGATGGCTCTGCTGCAGAGTATTAATGAAATGCTGCAAATCAAAATGACCAAAGAGTTTAGGGTACTCCGTAAAATATAGTCTAGTCTGTTATCAACTGAAACAAAATATAATCATATATACAGCTATGGTGTGTTTCGTCTTTCAAGAAATGCATGATGGAATTAAAGTCTTAATCTTAAATATCAATGAAAATTTCATTTCTGACCAAACTATAAATAAATGAAAAGGAGCTTTTTTTTATATATATAAAAGGTTTATATGAAATATACAATAAAAATTAAAAGTATTTTAAGCACATGTATCACCTTATGGATAGCAAGTAAGTTTGATAAGTAGTAAAGCTTGAATCAAGCTTTGAAACTTAGTGCAGTTTCTCTGGTCTTCATTAGAAAATTATGGAACTGAGACATATCTAACCAACCATTTTTAATACTATTGAAAACTTTTAAATATGTTATTATAAATTTAAAAAAAACTATTTACCGATCTCACTCTTGATTGTGTCAAAGAAAAAATGAATAAAACAGTATACTTCAATGCAATTTCTGGTTAGAGTATAGTCATGTTATCTAATATCCTAGTTAATCAGTTGTGAGATAGGCTCTTAGAAAAATAGCATTGTAACAATTCCTTTTTTTCACCTCTTTAATTGGATGGTAATGGTAAGGGTTAGAGTAGCCAACTGAAAAAAATAAGGGTGAGAGTAGCCAACTTACATTTTAATTATATTTTTAAGGCTTATAACTGGTTGAACACCCCACTTTAAATACTGAGTTCATATTTGTGATTGAGGCATCTCAATCATCTCACATTTAAATTTATATAATTGGAAAGCGAGGCAACTCCTATTTTCATTTTAAAAAAATAATAAAATCATTAAGGAAGTGGCGAATGATTGTACAATTTTATGCACAGGACTAGCAACGCTCACAAGATGTAAAGGATTATTAGTTATGGATTCAAGCCATCTCTAGTATCATATTAGCAAATTTTGAAAAATGACACCTGAACATGGAAGCAAACCCAGGACCCTTAGCTTAGCGCCCCAGTGCTCTACCAATGAGATATAAATGATTTATCCTATGCTCAAGGTCATTCTTCATTCTGCCATAAGCTATGAGAAAAATGACCCTGAGCACAAGACAAATCTTGGATAACGCAGCGGTAGAGCATTGGCATTAAGCCAAAAGTCCTGGGTTTGATTCCCTTGTCCAAGTGTTATTTTTTTAATTTGCAAATAATAATATTATCACTATTATTAAATCAAAATAAACTACAAATAACAAAGAAATAAAACTAAAAATAACAAAGGGATAGTGTTAAATTAGTAATTTAAATAACCTCCACCACCATTATTATTATTCAATTTTCCTGTATTCTAAATTGATTTTACACTCCTCTTGATAATTGGTCCCCAGTTAGTGCTGTATGTAATTCTGATTTTATTGTTATTAATCATTTCAATAATTATGTGTATTTCTATGGAATGCAACATATTAAACTTCAGACCAGTTGTTTGATAAACTATCCAATTTGCTTCATAAGTCAAATGTGTTACATTGAGAAAATATTGCACACAAAACTGCATTACTTCCGTGTTCATATACAACATAAACATGCTTTGCACAGCTTTATACATAACAGTGAACAACATTCAAAGTGCATTTTTGTGTTAGCATTTGTAAAAAATGCAATTTTACCTATACCTTGTCAACGTGTTCACTCTTAAAATATGTTGATTTTGTGTGCAAAGTTGTTACACATGCTTAAAACAGGATATGAAACTGTAATTGGGTGATTAATATAGGCATCAAGATTTTGTGCCTATGAAGATCAAAATGTATGAAAGAATATAAGACTTTTTTTTATTTCCAAGATAATGCTTGTAGTTTGACTGATCGGCTAAAAGAATGTGTAATGATGTACATTTAGCTAAAATCATATAGCTGAGATATAAAATATATATTACTATACATCCATTATGGTTTAAAACCTGTGGCCTGGGTCTGTTTTTTATTTAAGCCATATATTTTCCACTACCGGCTTGCTAGGCATGTCGTAGTTTCATATGCCTTATAATCTAACTAAAACTAGGAGAGGCACTACATCCAATCCCCGGCCATTAACTTATCATTGTGAAAGGGTGAACCCATATGTTCATCAGTGATCAATTTTCAGCTATGCCGGGAATTGAACCCAGGACCCTTAGCTATGTAGGCAGACATGCTACCGACTTAGCTTAAGGTGTCAGACATAATATTTAAGAATATACAATGTTGTATAAATAAATCAATAATCTTGCTTGAGTTTTGTGTGTGTGCTACATATCTTATAGTCTGTCCAGGCTATTTACATATTTACACTAATGAAGTAGTGATGATAAAGGTAGAATAAGATGGGGTGCTAGTGAGTGTTAGCTTAGGAGAGTATTTTTGCAGTTTTTATAGCATAAACGTGTTTTGGCCAAAATAAATCAAATATTTCTTTTATAGAAACATAGAGTTTAGTTTTATGCACATGCTAATTTCAACAGTTCTTGAATATCTGTCATGAGCAGAGCGGCATTTGTTGACAAACTTTTTAAATGAAGAGAAACAGTTGTCATTAAATTCCAGGACACTCTTTTACAGATATTCAACAACAGTTGAGATCATCATGTGCAGAAAACTAGACTATATGTTTCTATAGAAGAAATATTTGATTAATTTTGTCCAAAAAATGTTTATTCTAAAAAAATTTCAAAAATACTACCCTAAACTCACGCTCACTAGCACCCCACCTTAAGAAGAAATACCTGCATTTAAACAAAGGGAGAAAGGGAAACCATTTAGGAAAAATTGTCCTCGGTACAACCAGTCAGAAATGATGAGGTCTTGAAGAGACTTGGAGAAAAGAGAAGCATATTACGGGTTATAGGCAGAAAATAAGAACTGGTTAGAAAAATCGCTTAGAAGAAACTGCTTAATGACGGATCTTATAGAAGAAATGGCATAAGGAAAGAGAGAGAGGATGTAGAAGATATCAGATAGTGAACAATACCAAGGTGGATGGAAGATATGAAAGGATGGTGGAAGACAGATAATGATGGAGAGCTACTATGTAAGGACCTGGCACATGGCAGAATACAAAATAATAATAAAAAAATAAATTATTCGGGTATTAGTGTAAGATTTCGATTGTTAGTAATTACATAAGTTATTTATAGACTGTCTTACATGTTAGGGAAGAAATTGTTAACACAATATAAAATCTGGAAAATTATGTCTGATAGGACTTTTGGTTATATTTGTTTGTATCCCCTCACATCTAATGTAAAATTATAATAGAAATAATATTACAAATGAGTGACCACACTTAGTGCATCATTTTTTATCATGACACAAGAAATATGTATAGTCATTTACAGGTATTTTAAAACTTACCTACATACTTTACATCACCTTGACAATCCAGACGAATTGATTCAGCATCCAATGAAAGTAACATCTGACCATCATGATCGATATTGTCAAATAGAATCTAAGAAATAGCATAAGGTTCATAAATTAACTATAAATTAGATTGACCTTACAAATGAGGTGGTTTCAAAGTGCAAGGAATAGTGTTATTAATTTCAATTGCTAAACAATGTAGGGACCCATAAAATTAATTTGGCATTGTAGATTTATAAAACAAAAAACTTATAAAGCAAATTAAATTGTAATTATAGTCCAAGAATAAACTGTATGTACTAAAAGTTACAAGAGTTGTATATTTCCAAGAAGATTATTTAAAGAAATATTATTTAACAATCAGGAAGTTAGTAAAGACAATCCATATCAACATATAAAATTAAGTTTAGTTTTTTAATGTCTTATTCTAGTTTTTATAACTTTTTTAGCACCACACCTTACTACTCATTTAGGTTATACACATATGTACTAATTATGTTAATGGGTTAAGGATGAGGAAGGTTGGATTTAGGGGAAGTGTACTTGCATTTGCATAGAAGGGAAGTGGAAAACTATTTAGGGAAAACCACCCTTAGTAAACCGAGATTTTAAACCTTGATATATCTGTCATCGACAATTTAGTCTATTGCAAGATTGACGCCTTAGACCATGCGGCCACTGAAGGTGGTCAGTTTTGATAATTGATAGTTTTTTTAAGTTAAATAAATGTAGATATTTCAGTGGGTTTATTGCTGCCAAAATAAAACATTTGAATAAATAATCTAGTGATCCTTGATCAAGTTTGATGACCAGGGCCCAGATTTTGATGACATATCATCTTTTTTTGGTTCATCAAAGACAATGCTCAATTGTACATAAACTCTGTTCATGATCCCCTGGTTGTAGAATGACTTTAAAAAGTTTATATATATATAAGTGTAGTGAAGGTCTCATCAGGTGTGTGTGTGTGTGTGTGTGTGTGTGTGTGTGTTTGTGTGTGTGTGTGTGTGTATGTATATATATATACACACACACACACACTCCTGATGAGACCTTCACTACACTTAAGTTGAAAAGGGTTGCAGGGGGAGGGGCAAGCAATCTTTAGAGTTCAAATGAACTTTGTACCGTCTTTACATCCCTGAAGAGTCACTCTACCATGTCTGGAAAGGGCTGCAGGGGGATGGGGAGCTATCGTTTTAAAGCAGGTATTTGTATTCCAAAGTTAGGTAGAACACATGATTTTAGCTGTCAAAATATTTTAAATTGATAGTTTTCATTTATAAAATGCAAGTTATATTTATTCGTTTGCGATCATTTTATGTGTATTTAGAATGCTTTAAGCCAAACCATCTAAAGCGAGTCACTTGGGGCAAATTATTACTGAATTCGGAGAGGATGTTTTTTCTACAGAGAGTGAAATACTTTGCTATAAAATATGTGAAGTGAAAGTGGCTGGCATCAGATAAAAAATTTAACCATTCAACAGCATATCAGTAACAACAAACATGTTTGTGGTATCTAAAATATCTATAAAAAGAAAATCTCTCAGTTATTACTTGCACAAAATGCATTCACAAATCAAGAAAAGTCCTCAAGATTTTATAAAGATTTGTTTGACGTTCTGGTATCTGCGAACATTCCTTGGTGGAAACTAAGCAATGTTAAACTAAAGGATTTCCTGGGACTGTATGTGGGTCATTCTATTTCAGACAAGTCCAGACCGAGGAAAAACTGAAAATGGACAGACCAGCAGAAACAATTTTACTTACGATACTATCACAGTAGACTAGACTACCGATGGCAAGGAGATCCAAGTTTGAATCTCGGTCAGGTGTACAGTCCCTAAAATCATTAGTGTGATTAGTACATAAGCACCCAAACGGGTAGTAAGGCGCGGTGCAAAAAAAACCGTTTGATTCTAAAAATATAACAAAGACTAAAGTGACATGGCGGTCTAGGGGTAAGGTGTCAGACTTCTATGCTGGCGGCCGGGGTTCAATCCTCGGTCCCGGCACAGATTTATCTGATTACCAAACCCTTCCTTCACCTCTGACAAGACATCTTGTGAATGTTGGGAATGCCAGGCCTCCACCGTGCTTCGGATTCCTTGTTAAACTGTAGGTCCTCCATTTCATCTCACAATCACCCTACCATTACACATTAGCGTAAGTGCGTATAACCCGAACGGGTAGTAAGACGCGGTGCTAATAATAATAATAATAATAACAAAGACTAAAAGTTGTGATGTTGGATCTTGTATGTGCACACTAAAACTCTTATCTGTTTGATGAATATATACAGACAAATCATGGAAGGATGGTTTGTGTGTATCTGACAAGTATTTTTAATAACTCTTTAGCACCGCATCTTACTACCTGTTCAGGTTATATGCATGTACTAATTATACTAACAGGTTAGGGATGAGGAAGGTATTATTTAGAAGAAGTTAACTTGCATTTGTTTGGAAGGAGAGTGGAAAATTATTTCAGAAAAGCCACACTCAGTACACCTGACTGAGATTTGAACCCTGATCTCACTGTCATCGACAGTCTAGTCTAATACAGGTGTGACCATGCGGCCACCGAAGCAAGTAGTCTGACAATTACAAAAGATAAAAAAGCCATGTTCTCTCACAATCATTTTCTGACAAATTATATTAATGATGATAAGCTAATAAAATTAATTTAATTGAATTTTGTCAATATTGATAGCAAAGATATATTTAGTATATTTTCCAAAACATTCTTCCTACTGCAATTCCAAAATAGATCACCTTATGAGATTATTATATAAACTAATTCTAAGAAAAATAGAAAGGACTAGACAATACATACATGAATGACACTTGGAATGCCTTGATAAACTAAAAAGAGCACTATAAAGTATAGGGTTATTCTCACGAAACAGGCAAAATTAACTTTCAAAAATCTCAGTACATGAATGTTAAAATTGTATAATAATTTTAATGTATTCTGACTTACACACACTTTGAAAGTATAATAAATATGCTATCAGTACACTTTTTAGTTAATGAATCTAAAAAAAAGTTCAATATCAATATAAGATAGCAAATATAATACTGCCAGGACAATGATGCAGGTAATATAAATCCAAAATATACTTATATAGGAGTGTGGTGAGTGAGTGAGGTTTTTAATTATTATTACCAATCTAATTTGACCTGGCATCTTACAATTTTAAATCCAGGCCTTATTTACATATTATCCAAAAAAATCCTAATATTATTCATCATCCAATTTTATTTAATCTAAACAGGTTTTGGCTCCTATAGTACTTATCTCTGAGATACAATTTCATTCACCAGTTGGTCCACCCCGGGTATATTACTTCCCCGGTACTCTCCTCCGCTGGCTACCCCATAAGACCTGGATTCTCATCCCAGTCCAACGGTGCTCCCAGCAGAGGCGAGCATCCCCCTATCCACCACCTGGGGAGGCGCCCTATCAGAGTTGGTGCTCCACCTACACCTAAGCGCAAACCACTTCCATACTTATCTTCCCTGTTTTTACATTCCCTGAAATTATTTCTCCTAACCTACCCCTTCCTATTACCTTCCCTTCCCTATCCTATTCTAATCTTATCCTAGTCTTACAACTAACTAACCTAAGTAGCATCTTAACCTCTGGGAATATGCATTGCCCCAATGGTACAAGGGGGCTGCAGAGCAGACACCTATCTCCATCTTGACCCAAAGGGCCCTTACAAGACCTAATCCTACTCTTCTTGTTTCCAAGAAGAGGGATCTGCAGTCACAGGCTTCCCCCATGGGTGTCCCGTTTATTTCCCCTCATCTTTCCCATTGTTAGGCTGGAATGATGATCCCTCGGAATTAGCAGGGTTACCCCAGTAAACCTCCGGATCCATCAGCCGAACTGGTATGCCAGTCCCATAAGGCTTCATGTTTGTCACTTCCCAGCATCTCTCCTTGTTCCTCATGGAAGGTTGTATACCAGTAATTCCACAAAAACAACCTTCTCCTTTCCCTATATTCCCCCCGCTGAGACCTCACCTGCGTCCATCTCAGTCCCGCTTCTCGTGTTCTCTCATATATTTCATTGTCTCCGTCCTCGTCACTGTCAATGGTCCCCCCCCCCCTTCCTTCTCTGGCCCTCCGTCTGTTTAGCCTTTGTCTCAGTCCTCGTCTCTCTCTCAGTGCCCTTATATATTCCGTCTTGGCTCTTTCTGAAGCTTCCACTGCCAGCTTATCTAGGAACCTCCAATGGGCAGGATCTCTCAGGATATCACCCACCAGTCTCCCCTGCACTTCCTGCTGGTTAGGTCTTCTTATCTCAAGCGTACGGGCACATTCCAACACTACATGTTCCGGGGTACCCACCTCACCACATTCACACCGATCAGTTTCGACTAATCCCATCTTCCTTGAGGATTCTGGGTACAGCCCCTTCCCCGTGATGAATTGGACCAGACCCAAGGATGGTTCCAGATGTGTGATAGGCACTCCTATCAGTTTCACTGCTATCCCAGCATCTCTGCCATTCCCTCAACAGAGAAAATACTACATCTTCAGATGTTTCCACTTCGGGTGAGGTGAGTATCCTAACTTTCTCCCAGTGGTGCTTTCTCTTCCAGTACCCATTTGCCCTCTTCTTAAACAGAAGGTCCAATGGTCACACACCTAGGGCGACGCTCAGTGCGTTTGTCGCCACTGACCGGTAGGCGCCCGTAAGTCTCAGAAGGACATTCCTCTGTATACTCTGGACAGCCCTAGCCGGCACGACGTTGTTCAGTCTGTGCGCCCAGACGCACGCTCCATAGCCAACAATAGAGAGAAGAATCACTTGGTGGTATGTCTTTATTATCCGCATGGGCAGGTGGAACCTCCTCTGGCCAATGCTTATAATCTTATTCATGACCCACTGAGCTCTCCCCAAAAACTTCCTCTATATGTGCCGTGAAGTTTTCTATTCTCATCGAGAGTGACTCTCAGGTATCTGACCGTTTGGCTCCTTCTCAAGTTCTTCTCCTCAAACTTTATTGCAGGATTCCGCACCATTTTTCTCTTAAACAGCATGAATGTCGTCTTCGCCGGTGCCATCTTTAGTTTGACTTTTTGCATCACCTTACTAGCCCATCTAGCACCTGATTGGATCTTTCCTCCAGGCTCTTCCTTGAATTACCTTCTACTAGTATTAGAAGGTTGTCCGCGGAGGCGACCACCCTATGTATTTCGGGAATTTCCTCCAGAATCTGCAGTCCCGGCTCCAGCCCCACATCCCAGAATATCGGCCCCCAGACCGATCCCTGGGAACATTCCTTGGTCAATCTTTTCTGCACGCTGGCATTCTGACACCTCAGGGTGGTATACCTATTTCGGTAGTAGTCCTTCAAGCTTCTATACAATTGCCCTGGGCACTGCAGTTCTCTTAACCAACCGAACAACGCCGGCCACCATAGGTTGTAAAATGCCCCCGAGATGTCTACGAATATTCCCACCACATATCTGTCAGTGGCTGAGTCTATCAATTCCATTGCTCTACAGATGTCTATTTACCCCTTCGAAAGCCATACAGCTGTTGATGCATGCCCACTCCTGTCCTGTGCCTTAATAATCTTTTGCACAGTATTTTTTCCTGGAGTTCCCCAATTGTGTTTAGCAGGCAGATGGGTCTATGTGACTTTGGAAGAAGCGGATCCTTGTCCTCCCCCTTGCTTAGCATGATTACCTCGCTCAGCTTCCAGATATTCAGGATTCTACCTTGAGCGAAGCATTCGTTTAGCAGGCCTGCAAGGTAGGGGGCTATGTGGTCTGCCGTCTTTTGCAACACCTCGACCACTATCCCGTCCGGCCCAGGTGCTTTCTTCTTCCCCATCTGAGCAATAGTCCTGATCAACTCATCCTGACTAACCACTTCCACAGGCTCCTCATTGTCATACATGTCCCGAGTCATGACTCCTATCAACTCCCTCTGTTCTTCCGTATCTACTTCCTCGTCATCATCCGGTAACAATGTCTCCATCAATAACCCCGCAGACTCCTCCCAGTTTGTCGTGGTGCTGCCATCCTCTCTCTTTTCAATGTAAATAGCATCGTTGGTGGTCTGATTTTCCCAGCTGCTATCTTAAAAGGAATTTCCCAGGGTCCTTGCTGGAACTCCTCCTTGACATATACCTCCCAGCTTTTCCTCTTTCTCTATATATTTCCAGCAGCACCTCACAGACAACTGGGTCCCTGCACCTATGATACCTCCTGCGAGTTCTCCTTACCCTTGAATGTAGTCCCTGCAGTTTGTCATTCCACGATCTATTCCTGACCCTGGTATCTCCTTTCGTCACCACCGGGATGGATTTCCTCATCGCATTCTGCAGGGCCAACGTCAACTCCTTGGTATTGATGTTGACATTAGCACCATTTTCTACTTGGTCAGGCAGTACCAGTTCCAACCTCAACTTTTCCCAATCAGCTCTTTTCATGTCGTATCTTTTCCTTATCCCTCCCTCATTTCCTTACGCCACCCTCCCCATGGTAATGTCGAACACAATCATATTGTGGTCGCTAATCATCACATCATTGACCACCCTCCGTCCCTCAACCATTGCCACACACTCAGCGTTGCATAAGGTGACATCGATGTTAGTAGCCACTCCAGCCCTCCCCTTATACGTGGGGGCATTTACCGGCTGGTTTACAACTTCCAGTCCGTGCCCATTGATGAATTCTTCAAGGGCTCGCCCTCTCCTGCATGGTCTTCCTGCATCATTTCTTCTGTCCCCTCTGATCACTACCCGACTATGCCACATGGGAGACTTGGCATTGGCATCAGCAGTAATAATAAGTGGCTCACCTGCGTACATCCTACACATTACCTCCATCTGGTCCAGGTACGGCTCTATTGGATGACTAAACTGAAAATACAGATTCGCCATCACAGCCCTGCCAGCGCCAGTTCCTAGCTCCACACAAGTTACCCATTGGTTGCTCAACTGTGTAATCTTAGTCACGGTAATATCCCTATTAAAGATAACAATGGCACTCATTGGCATCTCTCTGCTTGTGACTATTCTAGTAACCATCGGCATGTGCAGAACTTTTCCTCTAAAGGTATAGGGTTCCTGTATACATACGACATCGAGCTTCATTTCCTCCGCCAGCTTACGAATATCATGCAGTCCTCATCTCGGTGAGTGGGTGGGTGAGTGAGTGAGTGAGTGAGTGAGTGAGTGAGTGAGTGAGTGAGTGAGTGAGTGAGTGAGTGAGTGAGTGAGTGAGTGAGTGAGTGAGTGAGTGAGTGAGTGATTGAGTGAGTGAGTGAGTGAGTGAGTGAGTGAGTGAGTGAGTGAGAGGCCTGTGTAGCACCTTATAGTAAGTATTGGTTATTAATAATATTTTCCTTACCATATCACAATTATCCTGGCCCTGGCTAGCCAGGACAATGGTGAAATAGACTTCCACATGGAATAGAAGTCCCTCTCCAAAAGTTTTTAGGTTAAGATTTTCATATCAGCAATAGAGTACTTAAAAATTATCTTATCTTACCTTGGTTCATCTACAGGGTCCAGGAGCATGACAGTTTAAAAATATAGATAGTCAAAACCAATATTTTGATTATTTATTGTGAATGAGTTGGGCTGAAAAAATTAGAGTGCACACACAAATATGAGAAGGACAATACTTGAACAGCTGACCCAAATTTTGACATGTGCTGCCATCTAGTAATGTGCCAGCAAATGAAACTCAAGAGGCTAGTACAGTTAATATTATCTGGGAGAAAACTATTTAAGATTTTATAAATGTTATTCAATGAATAAAAAGGTCATAAATAAGAATTTTATCTTAAAACAAAGGTGAAATATTGCCACTTAGTTGTTTTTTAAATCCCCAATATTTCTTAAGTAATTATGATATTATGAAGAAAAAATTTGTGCTGGAATTGGCCAGGACAATGACTTTGGTCACATTTTAGCTACTAAAATGTTGAAAATACAATTATTTATATCATTTATATTTTTTCATATCAACAAAGTAAGCTTTTATTTTTTGAGAGAATATATTTTTTTACTCTGACCCAAGTCCAATTAATAAAGAAAGACTGATATTTGCCTGTTTCGTAAGAATGAACTGCAAAGGGATATATTCTACAGAACAACATTATATAAATAGATTTACAAAAATATCTTGGAAAGAGTACCGTTATTTTAAGCAACTTAAGTACTCCCACATTCAGTACCTTTAAGAATCTAAATAAATATGGCATCAAATAAATAAGTACCTGTATGTCAAATTTGTAGCAATCTGGAGGAGTTATTGGACCAGCAGCTTTGAAATTAACAGTTTTAACCGAGAAGTCAAGAGTAGCTTGTACAAGAGCAGAAAAGTTGATTTGAAAGTTATTTGCCTCTAGAAATCCTTTGCTAGAGAAAACTGTTCTAGTAATGTTATGCCCTAGTGTGAAATTCAAGCAATCTGTAAACAAAAATATACATGAAAACAACACATATTAAATGAAATGTTAAAATTTAAATATGAAGAAATTAGTACTTACATAAGTATTTACTAAATAATATATTCAAAGGATGATGAAGCTTATGACATGGTTTTAAATTTTATGTTGTTATATCAAACTTAATTAGATTATTTCAAATCACAAGGCAATATGACTTTTGCTTCTTCACTCTTTCATCCAATTTCAAGTAGAGCCACGTTTACAAATTTCATCGCATTTTGTCACTGACCCATTGCTTTTCTTGCTAAGATAAGTGTGAGTAGTTTTTCCAAGAAATGGCCATCATAAAGTAAGTGGCGCTATTAACGTAATTTCTTGTAAAGCTCGTGTTAGCTAGCAAATCAATGCCACTAAATACACTTTCATTGAGGGCCCACTTAGTGGTGTTCATGCAAAGAAGTCATTTGATGTGCTCTTTTTTTTTAACTGTCCGCATTTAATCTCATGTATTTGTAACTAAACAGATTAATACTACTTATTTTTGAGAATAAAATAACCTAACTATTCATACTATATTTATTTATTTGAAGTATTTAATAAGCACATTCTGAACAGACTGAATGTATCAGCACACAAGAATTTCTATGAGCGAGAGCGAAAGGGCTTACCAATTTTGCCGGAAAGGTATTTTCACATATCTTCCTGGGTTATTTTGCATGCCACAATCGGCATGGGACTTCACTTCCAAGAAAAATCTGTCAACCATGACTGGGTTTGAGCCAAAAACATCTGGTCCTGAGGCGAGCACTTTACACCAAGATCACAGAGGCCAACCATACTATATTATTTTTTGTGAATAATGTATATATTCATCATTTACTTCCTTTTTTATAACCACGTCTTAATACATGTTGAGGTTATCTGCATAAATGATAATTACTCCTAAAGAGAAGGGATGAGGAAGTAAACACAGGGCTAATCTACTCGCATTTGTGTGGGAGGAGAATGGGAAACAATTTAGGAAAAACCACCCTAGTTGATCCCGACCGAGAGTTTTGCCCCGATTTACCTGTCATCACATTGTCTACTTACGCGAGTATAATTTTAAGGTATGGTTCTATTAATGTATTTTTTATTTACTAATGTATTTTATTTATTTTTATGTTCATTTCTGTTTATTTTGGTGTTGCAAATATTTCCAAATGTTATATAGTTATTTGGTGTGGTTTTTTTGTGGTCTTAAATGCATTTGCAAGCCAAATAAAGGCTATACTTTGACTTTCGTCAGTGCCATGGTACTTGACCCATCAAAAAAGTTAGGTATGCCTCTAGTCACACATATATAAAAGGGTGCCTGAGAAAGCAACACCATAAGAAGTTTTAGATTACGTTTGTAAGCCCATCTTACAAGACAGTTTGCCTAATTTATTTGTTGCCTTAAGAATTTTACTGACACTACCTGCATCTGTAGCCAGTGGTGAGCTCAGCTTTTCTGAGTTAAAGTTGATTAAAACATACATCTGATCTTCTATGAAATAAGAAAGACTAGTGGGATTGTCAACTCTATCTTTAAAGCAGGAAATAGCTCAAACTATTGACTTAAATGAACTATTTCAACGTTTTCAAAGATGAAGGCAAGAAAAAATAAAATGTAGTATTTAGCAATTCAGTCTTTCGATTCTAGTTAATTTTCATGTATTTCATTTTTTATTAAAAAGAAGTATTGCTTAACATTTGATATACTAATGTACTATTTACTGGCAATAAATCTGTATTAATTAATGACTTAATTGTGTGGGGTTTTTTAACTTTTGAAAGTATGTGACTCAGTGACTGATTTCCATTACACATGTGTCAAAAGTACGGTATATAGATCAAAATTCAACTATTAATATGAATGAAATGAGTGTTAACCGTGGGGGAGAGGGATGGGCGCTCACAGAACTTTCGCCTAAAGCGCCAAGTTACCTTGGGCCGGCCCTGGACTGGGTGGATCATTGATTTAGAGTTAAAGTCTTCTTCAAGGTTAGTTTAGTATAGTTTAGTACCTTCCCTACTTTGTTTAAAATTATTTTGTGTTGTTAAAACAGTATAATAAAACATCATGGCAGATATTTTGACAAGACAGATTAAATTACACAGAAAACCAACTAGCACAATGAATCCTGTTAATATTCCTGAATCCACATTCTGGAGAATGTTTGGTTTGCCGAGACAGGCCTAGGTAAATAATTGCAGGGTGGATTATAGTGGAACAACTGCTTCAGAGTTTAACTTAAACATTAATTATATACCTTTCTTCTTCAATATTTGTAAAGTCTATACTTGTTTACCATGAGCCTGTGACCAAGCTATACCGACCAAGCTACGCTGCTGTTAGCTATGATAGTGCTAACATTTGCAAATAGATGGTGTCATGTGATCATACAGCAAACCCTCCAGCCATTAATCTCAGTTTTCTAGACCAGATATGCTACTTATTTATTCGAGTAGCTCTTCATTTGTCCTCACAAGCAAGTTTTACCCCATTCCAGACCCACTGGTTCATATAAAAATTCTGGACATGCATCGACCTTTAGAAGAAACACATCAATTGTTACAGTCCATTAAAAACCATCTGTGTATGTACAAATACACAGAAAGCTATAAAAAAAAATAGGATATGGACATACTTGCATACTGGCCGGCAGTGAAGCTCTGTAAAAGAGTATTTTAATGGCAGTATGATTAAATAAATGCTCTTTTTAAATATAAACAGTTGTGTTGTGTTATTGAATATGATGTCAGGGAGTGTGATGAAATGATAAACTTAACACCACCATCCCTAAACACTGAAAACATCCATTTTTTTTTACAAAATCAATCAAGAAACATTTCTACCAAGAAAATCATGTTTGGTTCTCCTATCCTTGATGAAATTAATGCCCTTTATGAAACACCTCAAATTTACATAGCTTAAATATAAATGTATGATTTACAACACAAAATATTGCGACTGAATAAATTAATGAACCTCATTTTGGTGTAATTTATTTAAGACATGAAACTTGTAGTAATGTTAACTATAATATAAAACATAAATAAACATCTAATTCAATAATATACCTTACTAAATCTAGTAAATATACAATATATACTCACGTGTAACTATTTCACTGTTGAATATATAGCTTTCATTAAAACCATAGATAATTCCTTCCTTGTATTGATGTAAACACAAAACTGGCGGAGTCATTGTGTTGTCCTCCTCTGCATATGAATATGGACCAATAGCATTTGTAAGGTTTGCATACTATGATAAAAAAAAATATTTATTGATATATATTCATGATAGTTTTGATATTGAGGAAGTATATAAGTGTCCTGGTGTGTTGGAGTAACGCTATACTGGCCGGCAAGACGGTATCTATAGTAGGGATACTGGTTTGTAGGAATAGTGCATGTGTGCTCAGGGTAATACTGAACAACAGTTGTACTTGTTATTTACTGACTGAAATGTGCCAACACTGATCAGTACAGCATCCTTACAGTAAGCAGGGAGTACTATCATGGGTGCGAGTACGATCAAGGCTAGTGACCTGATCTACCCTAAACTAATTACTAAAATAAACTATACAATATTAGCCTCGGATGAACAAAGCTCTGATGTGCAGCTGAGGTAAAAAGTGAAAGGCCCATCTGTTGATAAGCTGCTTTTGAAGGAAATAAGCTGTTCTGGAAGTGGGTAAAGAGAACAAAACAAGGAGTGCTAGGAAAGACCTATGGCATCCAGAATAAACGTGGTGAGATGATCTGGAATGAAAACAGTATAAGAGAGAGAGAGATAGGGGGAATATTTTGAGCAATTGTATGGCAAATATGTAGAGATTACCAGAAAATAGAGGAAATGTTATTAAGAGTGAAAGAATTAACGAGGATGAAGTGTTAAAAGCTATAAAAGTGTTAAAGAACGGCAAAGCTGCGGGCGTAGATGGAATCACAAGTAAAATGCTTAAGTGTGGGGTCATGGTACTATTTGCCAGATTGTGTTAGTTGTTCAATGTGTGTGCTGGGATTTGGAATGTTTCTAATGATTGGAAGAATGCTGTCATCATTCCTTTGTTCAAAGGCAGTAAGAGAAAATCTAAGAACTACAGGGGAATAGTTTGTTGAATATTCCAGGTCAGGTTTTAAAAAGAGTTTTAATTGAGAGGGTGCATGAAAAAACTTCAGACAAAATTTGGGGTGTGCAATGTGGTTTCATGACAGGTAGAGGTTGTATAGACAATATATTTGCAATGTAACAAGTGATTGAAAAATGTATGCCATTAAGGCAGAAAGTTTATTGTGCTTTCGTTGATCTAAAGAAAGCGTAGAATTAGGTAAACCAGAGTATGTTATGGAATGTTCTGAGAAGAGTATGGTGTGGATGCATGTTTAGTCAATGCAATGAAGGCGGTGTCTGATGAAAATAAAGCATGTGTTAGGGTGGATGGGGCTTTAAGCAGAAATGGTTCGACAATGCATGTTTAGTCAATGCAATTAAGGTGGTGTCTGATGAAAATAAAGTGTGTGTTAGGGTGGATGGGGCTTTAAGCAAACGGTTTGACAATGCATATGGCGTTTGTTAGTCAAGGTTGTGTTATGTCTCCATGATTAATCAATGTATTCATGAATAAGTGTATGAGGGATGCTTGTGAAGACACGGTTGGTGTACAAATGGACAATGTGAATATGAGAGTGGTGTTATGTGAAGATGATGCGGTATTAATGGTTGAGAATGAAAGTGGCTTGCAGAATGGATTAAATCATTTAAATGTGGAGACAGGCAGAATGTGTCTTTGTATATCTCCAAAACTAAGGTGATAGTTTTTGATAAGGACAGATCAGGAAATGATTGTCAGCTTAGTATAAGTAAAGAACTGCTAAAACAAGTGAATGATTTTGTGTATATGGGCAGAATATTCTGTGAAATTGGAAGGGTAGATGGTGAAATCGACACACAGGTAAATGCATCTCAGAGAGTAGTTGGATGCATGTGGACTAATCCAAAGAATGAGGTAGTATTGAAAGAAGAAAAGATGGCAGTATATTAAAGTGTGTTTATGCCAACATTCTTTTATGGGTGTGACGTGTGGGTTTCTCAGGAGCGACACAAGAGCAAGGTGAATGTGGTGTGAATGAGATATCAAAGAAATGTATGCGGAAAAACGTCAGTAATGAATGGGCGCTGAAGGAATGTGTTTTGAAAGGGAATCCAATATGTCAATGTGAAATAAGTGTCTTACATTGGTTTTGGCATGTTGAGAGGATAATTTTGGATAGAGTTACAAAGCAAATATATGTAGGTAGAGTGTGTAGATCAGAAGGAAGGGGTAGGCCATGTTAGACGTGGGTGGCTAAATGTTGTATAGGAATGTGTGAAAAAAAGAAAGATTATGAGTTTTAAAAACAAAAGAGCATGTATGACTCATGTATAGATGTTGTTGAAGCAATGGGAGTATTCAAGGATAAGGAAGTGTGGATAAAGTTAGTGAGGATGGATTAAGTAGGGAGTTGTTTTTTGAGTTATATGCACAATTTCTCGTAAGGGAACAGAGTGATAGCCTTCAATATTTCAGCTATGTTGCCACTTCAACATCTAAGATATTGATATGTCTGAGGTTTTAAAAGAATTTTGACTAACTAATGTACCCACACATCCAAATGTAACAGACAGCTAGCTTCTGAATTGATGTAAGTTTCTGATTTATACTTTTGTAAATAAAATTATTGTATCCATACTAATTTTATAATGAGAGATATAAGTGTACTTAATTTTGTTGATGGATGTGGTTGACTAGACTGACAGTTTCAATACCTTAGCTTTTATACTCTAAATTTTAAAAAAGGCAAATCCTTTTGTACTTGGCTTAATGCCTAAGCTACTTAATTCTTTCACCAATCATTTAGACAAAATGTTTAAGTGTACATAAATTGAATGTATTGTTTGAGGAGTCTCTAAAGCACAGAAAACCAATTTAAATAATTTTATTTTAATGTTTTCTTTTTTAAATATCTCAAGCTACTTTGTTGTTAAGAGTATGCAGATAGTTTATAATATGTTTGGTATAAATTTTCACAACAAAAAGTGAAAATTAAATAAATCTTTTATTGGCTTTCAAAATTAAATAACAAGTTTGATTATTTTATTTATTATGTGTACAGTATTTTTAGCACCCTGTCTTACTACCCGTTCAGGTTATATGTTTGTGTACTAATTGCGCTATGGTTTAAGGGATAATTAAGGTTATATTTAAAAGAAATGTACCTGCATGTGCATGGAAGGAGAGGGAGGAAACCACCCTTGATACACCCAACCATGTTTCAAAACTCAATCTACTGGTCATAGGCAGCCTAGTCTACTGTAAGGTTGACACCTTAGACCATGCGACCACTGAAACGTGTTATTCGTATCGTAATTATTATTATTGGTGCCTTTTTATGCATATTTAAGCCTATAAAATCAAAATAAATGTGGCCGAGTCCCCTAACAGATAAGGTTTAGGTATTAATAATTCAGTTGCTCTAAAGCATGATAGAATCAACTCAAAATAACGTAAAGCAATAACAAACATGAAAACATTTTACAATGATAAATTAAAATTTAAAATGGTAATATGGAAAGACAAGAAGAGAACAAATTATGTTATGACTAAAATCTGCTATTAAACTCAAATTGATTAACATTATTTGACTCACCCCTACAACAGCATAATCTAAAGTTGAGTAAAAGTCGTCTATTTTATATAAAGCAAGATTCCCAACTGCAGGAGGATAAGCATTAACCTCCCTGGTAGCATCCCAACCTTTCAAAAAAAGGTGAGAAAATGCAATCCGATTGTCCCAAGAGTAATTCACATGATTGTAGCGGTTGTGTGCAAACAAACAAAGCTGAAAAAAAATGTAAATACTTTGATTAAATAGGAACAGCATCTTTACATATTATTTAATAAATGCGAAGAAAAAATATGATAAGGATAAATACTAAAGAAATGCACCTACATTGCCAGAAGAAAGGGGTGAAAAGCTCTAATCACAATCCTGCCCCACCTTCCAGCATGTGTAGATCAGTGAACCAATCGATGGCCTGTAACCTTTTTCCTTCTGACCCGGCAATTTAAACGGGTTTGTATTAACCCTTTTAGTACCACAAGCCAATGTGATCTGCTTTCCAGATTTGTGTTAGTTCTTGCCCTACCTGATAGCTCACTATAATGAGAGCATTCTCCACTATTATAGAACCTTATAGGCAAATAAAAATGATAAGAAAAACCCTGAAAAATTGCTTACTAAATAAAAAGAATTGGAGAATTTCTTTGTACAGCATTGCAAAAATGACAAAATAGACATGGCACTTTTCATATGTGAACCCCGTTATAGATGTGGCACTACAAAGATTTATAACTAATAAAGAAATGTGTAGCCCTGTTTCAATTTACTACCAAAAAATAGTGAGAAATAAAATATCAATAATAATAAAAAATAATTTTGTCATCTTAATAATTATATTAATATTATATAGGTAGTTATAATATTGCACTTGTGAATTCTATTTAAATCTTTAATAATTATTTTTAGCACCCATTTGGGTTATATGCATTTGTACTAACTACGCTAATGTGTTAGGAATAAAGGAGGTTGAATTTAGAGAATGCATACCCACATTTGCATGAAGGAGAAACAGAAACCATTTATGAAAAACCTCTTTCAGTACACTCGACCAAGAATTGAGCCTAAATCTGCCCTATCATTGGCACTCTAGTATAGCGCGAGTGTGGTGGCTTTGTTCTTGCAGCCACCAAAGCGAGTTTTAATAATCAAAAGTGTTACTTGTTTATAAGCACTATTCCTATTTTTTTAATCTTACTTATCACCTGCTTTGCTTGCTGCATTATTCGGATTATCCTGCAAGTCATGAAAGGTTGGACAACACTGGTTTAAATTATTGTGAGTTTCAAAACAGTTTAGATTATTTTGTAGTAATAAATTACAATAGAAAAATGTTTAGTGACACGCTACCAACTGAACTAATGTGTTGGGTTGTTTTATAATGTTGTTTAAAATAATATTTTAAGTTTTTAGATCCGAATGGTAGATATTAACACATGTAGAAAATGTATTAGGCCTAGTTTACAAAAAAAAAGTGTTTAAAATATTATAATGTGAATAAATACAATTACTTAATTAATTGATGCATACATTTAAAAATCTTTGTTGAATCAAAAAAATTAATATGGTTAAAAAATTATACATATATACCCACATTTTACTGGAAATAAAGTTTGAAACCAATCATAAAAAGCTAGAGTACACACAGCTAGGATTTGAATCCTGACCTCTTTATTACCGGAAAAACAGATCAGACAAGCTTGACACACTGATCTGCGTGCCCATCAATGTGGGTGGCATATATAGCTAGTTATGTTACTAATTAGAGGTTATGTGGTTTATAAATGTGTAAGTCTAAGGAATTACTAGCGGATAAGAAAACAAAAATAATAGATTTATAACACTCCTTGCTAAAATTAAATATGAACATAACTAAAAAAACAAATAATAAAATAAAACTCACCTGAACAGTAACCAAAATTATTTTGAAGACCTGAACAATGAACTTGTAAGGGAAACGACGTTTTGATTGCCATTTCTCAATAGGGTTCATGAAGAAAAACCTAAGTTTTCTTCTCAACCGTTCTTCTGACTGATCTCCCGAAGAACCATAGCCACAAGTTGAAGGGAAATGTGATGAACTATTGGAGCCACTGACAAGGGCTTCAAGTTCTGTGACAAACAAAATAATAAGATATGTACATTAATAAGTAAAAATTAATAAACAAAATAGTGGGCCCTACTGTGATATCTTGGGAGTTCTCTTATTTGAGCATGGCTGTTTCTTTTTTGTTAAGGTATTGTTTATTTATATGT
The DNA here is from genome assembly GCA_901482245.1 of Timema douglasi. Taxonomy (NCBI): domain Eukaryota; kingdom Metazoa; phylum Arthropoda; class Insecta; order Phasmatodea; family Timematidae; genus Timema; species Timema douglasi. Next base: position 61,136 of record CABEEJ010004606.1, read on the forward strand.
AAAATTATACTAATTTATTCATGTTTTTCAAACATATTTGATGGTTTCTAAGACTATTTTGGTCGCCAATGGTGACTTGACCATTGGGATTTGACAACCTGTGTGCTTTTCCGTCTTTAATATTATTATTATTATTATTAATAGCACCGCGTCTTACTACCCATTCGGGTTATACGCACTTACGCTAATGTGTCATGGTAGGGTGATTGTGAGATGAAATGGAGGACCTACAGTTTAACGTGGAATCAAAACCACAGTGGAGACGTGGCATTCCCTACATTCACAAGATGTCTTGTCAGAGGTGAAGGAAGGATTTGGTGATCAGATAAATCTGTGCCGGGACCGAGAATAGAACCCCTGACCCCCAGCACAGAAATCCAACACCTTACCCCTAGACCACCAGGTCACCGACTCTTTCTTTAATAACTGAAATGGTGACCTGGTGGTCTTGGGGTAAGGTGTCAGACTTCAACGCTGGCGGCCGGGGTTCAATCCTCGGTCCCGGCATAGATTTATCTGATTACCAAACCCTTCCTTCACCTCTGACAAGACATCTT
>CABEEJ010004607.1:0-12350 GCA_901482245.1 Timema douglasi
ACGTGGGATCCGAACCACGGTGGAGACCTGGCATTCCACACATTCACAAGTTGTGATTAATACACGTATTGTCAGAGGTGAAGGAAGGGTTTGGTAATCAGATTAATCTGTGCCGGGACCAAGGATTGAACCCCGGACCCTCATCACAGAAGTCCGACACCTTACCCCTAGACCAACACATGAAAATAGATCTAGTTGCTTTTATAGTGGCCATTAAAATGAGAATTTGACAGACATGCTAGGTCAAACTAGTAAACAAATCAAATTAAATTAAAAATTAAAAGAATAAAACAACAACAAAACTAACAAATTTATTTAAATCAGTTGGGGTTGCGCATATTATGGTTATTGCATTGCTATTAAATTCCTCATTTATAAATCTAGACCAATAAAAAAAGGTAAATATTAACTATTGAATCTAAAATGAAAAATATAGATCATTGCTGTACAAATATTTCCCCTAACAGTTTAAAGGAAAAACAACATCAACATCTTGAAAGACATACTTATATTCCATTCACGGTAGGAATTACTCTCTGAAAGGTCTTTTTTCCTACTAATATCCTACTATTTAATAAATTGCTGGTAGGGAAAATGGCCTTTCAGAAAACAATTCCTACGCTGATCAGACATTAATACTTAATCTTTGGTATTAGAGAATTATTGCGTTAAAACTTTAGTATATCTCCATACAACTAAAGATCACAACATTATATATATTTGCCAATATCTCAGAAACTATTGGTTTATAAAGATATATTCCAAATGAAGGATTTTATTTTTAATAGTACTACAATTTTACAATGATAAGTTATTTAGTACATCTCGAGAGTTGCGAATGGAAATGTCTTCTTCTGTAAAGTACCCTAAAGATCATTTTCATGGGAAAATGAAAATAGCAATTTTATTTATAATCTTAATTAACGCCTAGATACGAATTTTAATCAAAATCGTTAGAAACGATTTTGAGAAAATTGATTTTTTTTTCTCTTTTTGTCCTTAATTAAACTTCTCTTAATTTTTTGGTTAAACAGAAATAAAGACAGACCGCATTGCAAAAACCACTTTTTAAGGTTCGGGGTGGGTCATGAAAAGTCGACATCCATCAACATCTCAGATTAGATTTTTTTTTTTGCGCCCGCAATATAAGTAGGTATTTTATTTAGTGTTTGAAAAGTTAAAAAATTTATAGGCCCTATATTTGCATATAACTTAAGAATTATTGGTTTTATAAAATATGTTTCAAATAAAAAACTTTTATTATAAAAAAATATACATATTTCCAATGATAAGTAATTTTATATCTCAAAGAGTTACGAAGATATGATAAAAAAAATTAGAGTTTACGCATCTGAAACCCTTAAAGTCATTTTGACCAAAAAAATTGAGAGTAGTCATTTTGTATGTAATATTTATCAATGCTTGGAAATGAAATTTAATCAAAATCGTTGGAGCCAATTTTGATTAAAATCGATTTATTCTCTTTTCATCCTTCAGTAAACTACCCTTAATTTTAGGGTTATATATCAGACTTCAAAAACCCCTCGGGTCACAACTATAAAAACCCTAGATACCAAGTATTAAACCAATCGGTAAATAGTTTAGGCTCTACTCCAAGGTACAGAGAGACAGAAGAAAATGCGAAAATCACTTTTTCGGATTCAGAGGGTCAGGTAACGTCGAAATTCATCAAAATGTCGAGTTCGATAATACTGTGTCTACCTGTAAGATAGCGAGAAAGTAAAAATTTAAAGATTTTATGTTACCGGCAATCCGAAATGAAAAAATAATTTAAGAAATAAATAATAATACTGCGAGTATGGACTACATCACTCGTAGCACAGTAGTGGATATGTTAGCCGGTACTAATGTACCGTTGTCCAAGCTCTTTCCATGCCCCGATGAGATAAGATGAGATGATGGTAATAGTGAGTATAAGAGTGTGGAACCAGTGGAAACGTTTAAACCTAACTAACTGACCTAACTAACCAAACCCTGGTAACCTTTGGGGGTAATTGCCCTTTCTGGAAAAATACCCAAGGTACCTGGTGGGAATCGAACCCGGGACCCCTAGGTTCGTAGCCAGGTGCACTGATCACTACACCATGGGGCTGGTGAATTTAAGAAATGAAAAGTATTTTTACAGAAGGCAGAGTGGTTTACTAAACTTTCAGTTTTTATATATTTATATAAACAAATATGTCTTTTTCATATCACATTCTAAAGAAATGATTGTGTAAATGGCAATACAGTAAAATAAGACACCCAGTTTTAATCCCTTTCAGGGTTGTGATTTTTCTGTATTTGCATATGTTACATATTTCACTCCAAAAATAACTGACGACACATCATAAAGTTTCTACTGATTGTAATTTGGTGTTATTTTTTTAGCAGAGTACAGGTGAAGGCTACACCTTTGATATGGCCAGCAAGATGTTCTTGTCCAAGAACCTTAAGGCCAGCCCCGAGTTCACCGAGGCACTTAGGACATACTATTCAGCCGACATCCAACCTGTGGACTTTACGCAGTCCCAGATCACCACTAAAACGATCAACGATTGGGTCAAGGGTATAACACACGGGTTCATACCCACCCTGGTTGAGCAAGGTCAGTTGAATAATATAAACTTTTTTTATATATAGGACAAACCTCTTTGATTCAAAATAATGCAGAGTTGATGTCCTGTTTGAATTAGTGAAAAAGTTGGATTTTTTTAAAGGAATTAATTTGTATTGTTTTCAAGAAATAAATACATATAATGAACTAAGATGATGCATGATTAACATACAAACATATAAAGATTCATTCAAGACTCAAAATTGGAAGGATAAATTTCTTAATATTTAATGAAAACATGATTTGAAAAAGGCTACCTTCATTTTTGACTGCATTTATTTTGAGGTATTTTTTTACTAAATCAAATTCATATCTTATAAATAAGTTCTGACCATTAATAACTCAATTTGAGTAAATATAAATTCCCTCCAGTTTTAAACACTTTGAATAGAAATCAATTGCTTTGGTGGCCGCATGGTCAAAAGGGTCACTCTCATAATAGACTAGACTGCCTATGACAGGGGATTCAGGGTTAGAATCTCAATCGGGTGTGGTGTGGGTGGTTTTTTCCTAAGATGGTTTTCCACTCTATTCACACAAATGTGGATACACTTCCTCTAAATTCAAACTTACTCATTCCATGTTCATTAGTGTAATTATTAGTACATATGTAGGCATATAGCCTGAACAAATAAAAAAACACTGCACTAAAAAAAAATTAGACTGAAATGTGTTATCTAGTTGTATACAATCCTTTTCACTTTTTTTTAAACGTTGAAATAAAAGGATAGTAGCCAAAACTACAAAAATGCTTTAATTTGATATTCAGTGTCACTTTTTGAAAATGAAAGAATTTTGTAGTTTATGATTTCTAGTAACTAAAGAATATAACAATTAAATTAAAACTATTTTTTTAATATAAGCACCAGCCTCAGAATTTCTTGAAACAAAAGTGAGACTATGTTGTGCAAGCTATGTGATGATAAATACAATTGAGGTTAATGTTGTTGGAATAGTTTTAATATATATAAAAAATTGGTATTCAAAATACACATTGACAAAATAAAATAGCATAACTTTTTTAGGTAATCAAATCTTGCAATTTGCGAAGGGCAGGGAATGCATTAAAAATTGAAGAAACTAGAACTGCAGTCAGAGTATTTACTAGCAAACCCAATGGGAAGAAACCGTTGGGAAGACCTAGACGCAGATGGGATAGGAGGATAGTATTAGAAAGAACCTGAAAGAGATAGGGTGTAACAAGGTGGCCTGGATAGAACTAGCTTAAGATAAGGATAGGTAGAATACTTTTGTAAGTGCAGCAATGAACTTTCGAGTTCCTAATGCCAGAGAGTCAGAAATTAAATATATCAAAAGTAATACTATTTCGACAAAATTCGCCCAAAAATGTTTATGAATGAAAACATTGTCTAAAACTATAGTGACTCTGATTGAAACATTATAATTACAGAGACTCTCCAACCGGATACTTTGTTACTACTAGCTAACGCCATATACTTTAAGGGGAAATGGCAAAAAGAGTTTGATCAAGCGGGTACACAAGTCCGATGCTTCCACGTCACGCCCCATCTTTGCCAAGACTCTTACATGATGGAGAGTCAAGACTTTTATAACTATGCAAATATCGATAATCTACATGCCAAAGCGCTTGAAATACCATACAAGGTGAGATGTAAATACAGTTCTGTTCATGCTAAATTCTGGAATTGTTTATCAACTGCCACCACCAGGGCCAATCAGAGGAGTTTAGGAGCCCTCTTCCACACAAAATAATTGAACTTGATTACATTTTACAATTTTCTTTACTGATAGATAGTTAAGCTTTTTGCTATACTTCTAATAATACCACACCATTATTTGATCACAGGACAACCAGTTCTCGATGCTGATCTTAATACCCACAAATAAAGACGGAATAGAACAGCTTGTGAGAGACATGTCCTTTAACCATCCATCAACCATTTTGACATTATTGAAGCCAACAGAACTGGCCGTGTTCTTACCGAGATTTAGTGTTGAATACAGCACCGAGCTCATCCCCATACTCAAGCAGGTAAGGATATCGTGTTTCAAGTGTTAGGAACATCCAAGATGTCGAGGAGGTTTGGTATCTGATTAGGTATTGGATGGCGGTGTCTTGGGGTAAGAGTATATGGCAAACTTAAATTCTGGCAACCATGAACTTTTGAGTTCCTTAAGGCCGGCGAGTTAGTGAGGTTGTTGAGTGGCATGTATACCAACTTAAGAGGCTAGTAATGAATGTTGGAAGAAATAAAATAGTTTGTCTCTGTCCATTTCATGGTTTAGAGGCTATAATAGTGGTTTATCTATCTTGGACAAACACAGAAACCAAACTAGAGACCATTAAGTTATCATCGAGTGTAAATACTTTAAAGTAATAGATATTCAGTCTTAGCTGAGAATCAAACTCTGGACTGTTATATCTCTAAGTGCATGTTCTATCAACTATAAGTTCATACCCACTTCGATTACCCCATGGTATGAGGTGCTACCTCTACAATAGACTATATTGCCGAAGAGGGGGTATCGTGGCTCGATCCTGGTCGGGTGTACTAAGGGTGGTTTTCCTTAAATGTTTTTCTACTCTCCTTCCACATCAATGTGGGTACACTTCCTCTAAATTCAACCTTCCTAATCCCTAATACATTAGTATAATAATTAGTAAATAGGCATGTAATCAGAATGGTAGGAAGCTGCGGTGCTAAAAAAGTTCACATATTGGACTGCAATATTATTGTAAACATTATTGTGCTATGCTAATTCTGCTTGATGATCACAGCTTAAGATTGTGGACATCTTTGGTCCGAGCGCCAACTTGACAGGATTGGTTCAGGCGTCAGAGTCGGTGCCACACATCAGTAACGTGTTCCACAAGGCTAAGATTGAAGTCAATGAGGAAGGCAGCACCGCAGGCGCCGGAACAGGTATAGTTTGTAGCTTGCACAGCATAAAATATCCACCGAGCAATGCCATTATGTTCAGATGTTTGCTACAGACATATCGCCTCGCAGTAGTTTCACTCGCAACATTTTGGACATCAAAAGGGGTCAGTTACATACTCTTGGACAATATTTCTGCGCAATTCATATTCAAGCCTTTAGGAGTGTCTTATAGAGAGGGGTCTGCGAAGTTTCGATAATATTGATAATCAATTTAAATTTTATATTTTTGGATTCACTAATTTGAATCAAATCAAGCTAGAAAAATAAATCAATAAGGTTTTTAGGCTGTTTCAAATCCCACAATGTGTCAAAATATATTAATATATTTTTACTTTAGTAAGAATTTTTGTGAGTTAAAGTAAACAATAATTAATTATTACCATAGTGAACAAAAGTCGCATTTTTTTCTCCCATAAACAGCCTTTATAAAACCTTGCTATAGACTATAATCGCATACTTGGAAAATACCTATGCAATAAAGGTGTTAGATTTGAGGACTGTAGACATATATTGAAATAGTTGATAATTTTCTCAGAAGATGGTGCTCTTTACTGCTTAGCTTTGACAAGGTGTACTAATGTTGCATTAATATGTTTACGTGCTCACATTTAAACATTATTACTTATAAGACTTGGGTCCAAAACTAATCTAGTGGTTTTTTTAATGTGTAACTCTTTTTTTACTAAGCATATTTAACTTTGGTATGATTTGATTCGATAATCATTCAAAACTCGTGAATAATATTTTATTCAATTTGAGATTCGATTCAAGCTCAAAAAACCTTATATGCAAATATCTAACTGTCTTACTCTTTGTATTTGGCAAATTTAAGGCAATACAAAACGGAATGATCTTGTTTAAAACTTCAAAAATATCGTAATAATGTTATGTTCTGTCTATCGTGAAGTGATGTATTCTGTAAAGAATTAAGGGGAAATGTGTTGACAGTTTATGTTGGATTCTCAAGTCTACATTTTTCGCTTTCCTTAGATTAGTTTTTAGCTCTTGTTTCTACCCATTTAATTATTATTATTTTAAAAATAAATAGCAAGTTTTTATTTTTTTTTGAATAGCTGAATCCACCAATTGAAATGTTGAAAACAAATACCATAAACTTTAACAATAACCCTTTTGTTTGAAACAGGTGCATTCGCGGTTCCACTAATGGGCTCCATTCGACCAGTGTTTCGGGCGGATCGTCCATTCCTTTTCTTTATACGCAACACTGCAACAGGAGGCTTCATCTTTGCAGGACGTATTTCAGACCCCGACAAAGTAGATCATGCTGCACCTCCTATGACGCCAGACATTTCAATTCCTCAAGAAGCCTTAGACTCATTGTACCAAGGGATTTTCTCAAGTCAACTCCAACCAGAAGCCACCACAGCAAACAATAACACTTTTTCACCTGCCGTTGTTCCCCCGCCGACAAACACAATCGCCAACAATAAACCACTACAAAATGGCCAAGCAACCCGACTAAACCCGCAAAGAACTTTAAATAACCAGGCTTATAAGCCAAACAATGATAAAGATCCTCAAACCAGCTGGGATTCCCAACGAATTTCCTCTGGGCAGGCATATCAACCTAGCACGTCCAATTTACAGTTAGTCTCTGCCCAAAACGGACAGAGTCTGACTCAACAACAGTTGAACAAATTGAAGAACTCAAACAGGTACCCGAATGTAAATAGTCCACCACTGCGTATGGGCAGTGATGTAGAAACATCCTATCAGGAGCCACAGCCAAATGACCGTGATGGTATTTTGTTTGAGAAGAAGCAGTCATAAAATATGTTCACTCTCCTCCACAATTATCATTTACATTAGCGCTGGAACTATACAAGGAACTATCGCCACTGTTTTAAAAAAAAACTACATTCAGGTGTACGCTGCTGAGAGTCTTACTGACAAAGTATTAAACGCCGACTGACATATTAATTATTAAATAGTAGAAATATAAATTATTGTTTTACTGACTCAACATATTCAGACAAATGACATTATCTGGATTTAACAAACGAGTTATTTTTGCAAAAAGTGATACTTTATATTTATATATATATATATATATATATATATATATAAGTTCTCTAGATCCAATATCGTATTTAAAAGTAAATGAATGTAGATTTTTAAAGTATCATTGTGTTGAAAACTGCAAAGTACTGTATTTATTACCTTAGGGCCTAGACTTTTGATTTGCTGTGGAACTATCAACGTAAAAATGAGGACTGAAAGATTTATTTAAAATTATTAAAATGTTGAGCTTTCATATTATGAAACCAGTATGTTAGATGAAATGCAATCCGAGAAAAAGTTTTATGAGGTTTTGGATTCAGATATTAAAATTTAATAGGTATTGTTTTAAATTCGTATAAAGTACTTTCTTTGGCATGTTTATAACATGTTCATGATGATTTTCAGGTTGTTGTTTTTTTTGTCCCAAGCATGTTTTCTAAACAGACTGACTCAAGCGAGCTTGGACAATATTAATTTCCTTTCACAGTAAAGTTAAAAAAGTAATTTAAATATAAAAAACAGTAAAAAATAATAAAAAATGTTGGTAACAGAAAGCTTCAGATATATTTACTGTACCTACCCAATGATAAAATGAGCCAGCAATAACAAACGCATCGACAACAAAAAATACACCATGAATATAATTCATTCACGAGCTAAGTTTACCTGGATGATAGCTCGAAATGTTACTAGAAGTAATCCCTAATATATCACTACGCCAACAGCTAACATCAGTCACTTTGGATGACTGTAATGAAAACATATGGTAATATATTAATGTAATAGTTAACCACAGTAATTTAGGCCAATATTATTTATATATTAATGTAATAGTTAACCACAGTAATTTAGGCCAATATTATTTATATATTTATTTGAGGACGGACACAAAGTTTATTTATCGTTTTATTCCACTTAAACAAAATATTCACACCACTTTCACAAAAACTTCTAACGAACATATCTTCAAAATGGCGACTGACGAATTTAAACCATGTGGTTGAACACGATGGTAAACAAGTTCTTTACAATAATGCACCCACACAGTGGATACAAATATTTTGTTCAGTTAAATATTTCAAAATATGATAAAATAATCACAAAATAATTTATTATATACATAAAAAATGACATATTTTCTCTTTTCCAAGTAAATGAGATACCTGTATTAAAAGGTATTGATGTATGCACTATATTACACATCATAGATAACATTCCAAAACGCAGAATAAGTACTTTTAATTACGTTTAAAATATTGTTTCGAGTTGGATAAAAAGAAATTATTTAAAAAAATGAAATTGTATGAGAAAACTTAAGTTTACGTTATTTTAAATGTAATATCTAACAGGTAATTAAAGATCTTTACATTTATAACAATACAGTGATCTTTTACAAATGTTGGCAACCCAAAACCTAAACATATGATTTTCGAAATGTCATCCAGGTAAAAAAACCTATCGTGAACGGACTTTATGTAGATACATACAAAATTTACAAAATAATTAGTGGATTAGTTTTAATGTCACTTTTTCAGAATGCTTGGTAATAAAAACTACACAACAACCAAAATATCGGATTAAAAACTTTTAAAAAACGTTAACACCATTAACAAAACAATTTGGAAAAGTCAGATCTGGTCAAGATGGGATGTTTCTACAATGCCGAATAAGAAGAGTGAATGAATATACTTTTTTTAAGGGCAATTTGTAAGCTTGGGCAAGTTTTATTAACATTATTTGCAGTTTAGGGAGTGGGGCGGGGGCAAATGCCCCGCTTGTCTCCTATTGGGTGTGCCTCACTGGGCCCTTGTGTTCATAAGCTTGTGCTGATTATATAATAGCTTGATAAAACAACATTATTATTATATAATGACTAGCTATGCAGTGTTATGCTCATAAATTGCTTTTGCACATCAATTTTTGAACGCTTAAGAGAACAACAAAAAACTGTAGAAACTATTAATCATATGGTGTATATTATGTTGCGCAGATTGCTTTGGTATCCCCTTCTGTGAAACTTTCCACATGAATATATATGCAACAGTTACCCCCTCAGGTTTAATTTGACAGATACAACTTTCAGCATATTTTGGCTGTTTCTTTGTTATGTAGCGACAAAGAGAAAATAGCCCAAATAGCTGTTCCGGGCTTTGTGCCATAGCGTTTTTATGTTTAGTGATTTTACTCTAGTAAAGTTATAAAACTAAACATTACTTTTCTGGTGTCTGTCTTACTTTTACATCTTCACATCGTCAAATAATTATCTTATAAAAAGAAAGGATGAGAAATTATTCAAAAGTTACCTTCACACATTGGATTCATAGTGAAAATAAAAGAGTTGAGTTATTTTTGTTGAATGTGTTTGTGTTATATTTATTTTACTTGGAACAACACATGTTATTTAGGATTCACTAAATGAATTTATATGATCTATTAAAACCTAAAGTCAATTGGTGCATAGTTGCAAAACTTTCTAGGCTTATTTTAAGTGCTCTTTAGTTGGATTAAAGAAGGATAAATTTATCAAAAGCAATTGGGGTTGTTTTGATTAGTGTGGTTAGTTGTAGTTGGTTGCCTTCTTGACAATCTAACCACGTTAGCTAACATTAAAGAGAGATCATTGATAAATTTGACAATATAAATCTGTAACTACATCTATATAATTTATATAGCATATCTAAACACGTGCCTTATGTGAGGAACCTATAGGTATAAAAAATTGAGTTTCAAAATTGAAATTTAATATTAAAAATCGGAATGAATAAAAACATCAATTATTGTTGACATATCTAATATAAAGCATAAATTTAACTTTCAAATTGTATAGTTAGTAGTTGTTTTTTTTTAAGTTTTAAAGTTACAATCAAAATAACTGTATAGTTTCTAAAATTGTGTTACTATTAGAATAAAATATGATAATCACTAAGATAAATGCCCAGTGCCATAAGTTTTAAGTGAAATGTTATGGATATGGAATCTAATCACAAGTAAGAATAAATGTGTTGTACCATTGCATTTCAATTGAACCCTAGTGATTTGGTCCAGTACTGGGTTTAGTGAAAAAAGGTTAGCATTTTGGATTATTGAAACTAGAACTTTGGACCTCAGTATTAGTAATTTGATTTGTATTCAAATAAAGTTTATCACAATCTTCAATGGGAATTGTTTTATTTCATTTAAACATACGCTCTTGGTCACAATAAATGGCCAGTTTGTTCAATCTATATATCCCACTAGAAGCTGACTTTTTTTTTTGTGGTTGTAGAAAATGTAACACAAATATTTATTACTTAATTTAACTGATTAAACCCCTCATTATTTAATTGCAGGGGCTTACCGTGTAGACCCTAGTTTATATACGGTATTCCTAAATTTAGTTCACTGCTATAAAAATTATTACACTTTAGTTTTACCTGCAATTAATTTCAAAAGGAAATCATTTGTTTTAGAAATATCAACGATTACAGCCACTTTAAAATGGTATGTTTTGTGTTGTTATATAAATGAATACATTGGTGTTTTAAGTTAACCATGAACATATTTTTCAATTTGATGACATACCACATATACCTCCAACAGGTATTTAGACGCAGTGCATGTAAAATGATTTAGTGACATAATACACTAGATAAAAATAATCTGATAAAAGATAGATAGTTTGTATATTATATTCACTTCTACAAAGCTGTACTGTTTGCAAATAGTTAAATAGAACTAATACCCAACTTTATTATTTATCATGTGGCTTAAGCATTTTAGAGGTAATCTACCCACATTTGTATGGAAGGAGATTGGGAAAACATTAAGGGAAAAAAAACCTGAATAGACCCGACCAGGATTTGAGCCCTGATCTATGCATCATCAGCAGGCAAGTCTAACAAGAGAGTGATGCTTTAGACCATTCGGCCATTGAAGTGGGTAAAATACTCAACAAAAGCAAAGATAAATTTAGACTAAACTGTAGATCCTAGATCCTACACATATTAATAAAGGAAACATATGCTGTATATTATGCTGGCCTTAGCATTAAGTAATAAAGTCCCTTTTTCATAAGTATGGCTTTATTTCACAGCTAGAAATGTTAATATATCTGCTTTCATGTATTCATACATCAAGTAATATGATCAGTAGTTGTCATTTTTAATAAATAATGTATCAATACCTATAAAATAACACTTATATTAATATAGTATGCGGTTTGAAAGGGAACCCAATAGGTCAATGTGAAAGGGAGCATCTTACGTTGGTTTGAGCATGTTGAGAGGGTGAGTGAGGATCGAGGGATGAAGCACATATATGAATTTAGTGTGTGTGTGGATCAAAAGGAAGGGGGAGGCCAGGTAAGACGCGGCTAAATATTGATAGGAATGTGTGAAACAGAGAAACATTAAGAGTTTTAAAAATAAAAGAGCATGTATGACTTGGTGTATGCCGGGTGTCTACCATCCGGGAAAATCAGGGAAAACGGGAATTAGCCGGGAATTTGAAGTGATCGGGAAAAAACGGGAATAAGTCGGGAATTTGATAAATCGTAATCAACGTACGGGAAAATGATATTTTACTCAAAATATGAAATACAATAATCAGTAAATTATAATGTCACTTTTTTGTTTGTAGCTGTTTAATAATATTTTTAATTCCTAGAAACAATTTTAATTCAAATTTTAAAACTTATTATTATTATTTTAAAAAAGATTAATAGAAAAACAGGGGTGGAGGCGGGGGCTTGGGGGGGGGGGGGGAGTTAAAAGGAAGGGACATACTTTTTTAGGCGGGAATTTTAGGAA
>CABEEJ010004607.1:17782-61647 GCA_901482245.1 Timema douglasi
CTTAAATTCGCATATAAAATAACGCAAATGGTACACACACAAAGTTAGTCTAAAACCAGTTTAAACAATTGAAACAATTTTCACCAAACCAAAAGTCAATGTCAACAAATAGGAAAAATATGGTTTTATTTACGATTTTAACAAGACCAAAATAAATACACAAGGAAATATTTAACTACTCAGCACCATTTTGGTGCTTAGGTACAGTTTTAAAATATAGTTTATGCTGTGTTTATTCAGCCGACAAAGCTGGGTAGACCCGTGTCAAGATATTTATGAAGGAAATAGAAGTATTAGCATGGTATTAGTGAGTATAATGATAGTTCTGAGTAATAAAGTACACTTTGAAAATGAGCTGGCGGAGAAAAAGAAATAAGAGGGAGGGATTGGAAAGAAGGGGGCTTTCAGACACCGACTTCTTGAGAACACCATACCCGGAAATTAGCACAAACTTGATTTTTGTTGGAAAAGTGACAGATTAAAATTATTAGTCAAGAACTTTTCAGTTATGATCAAAAAGTGGCGGGCGGACGCAAAAGGCTCGGCGGGCGCCATGGCACTCGTGGGAAACCCTGCTCTATAGCATTAGGAGCTCGAACGTTCATTACCACACTTACAAAAGTATACCACTTATCCCTATCTTGAACTAGTTCTATCCAATCTACCTCATTACTGTAAAGTGGTCAGGGTTTTAGGCCCTTAGCTCTCAACCTTTTCATTTATAAAATTATATTAGTTTTTCCTTTAGTTTACATATTAATACACTCAAGATACTGAGAGTACTAAACTGATAAATACATTGTTCTTTTCCATTCATTTAGGCCTAATTTAATTCTCTTTATTACTATCAAATGGTTAGTTATAAGAAAGTGTTGGGTTTTATGGTAATTATAAGTTATGTAAATCATAACCAAAGTTATAAGCAATATATGTTTCAAATTTAAATTCATTAACTTCATTTTCAGGCCTTTAAACTTATAATATAATAGTTTTTCATTGTTTAAAGTCTTTGTTTTAATATTAGAGTCATCCAAATTTATTACTTTTACTTTTCATTTTAAGCATCGTGCAATGTATCAATAGCTGAACCCGGAAGCTGTGAGACGCACCTATTCTTGCATGTGTGGTCTTTCAGGGGAGGGGGAGGTTTTGGCGCGGACTCCTGGCCAATCAGTGCCTTTGGTTTAGCGTCTGTGTTTAACCTTATCTGGAAGGAAAGCGTCAGACGCGGACACTGGCCGATTAGCACTCAAAGAGTAAAGACACGTACTATTTGTGAACTTATCCTAAAGTGTTGTGACAGTCTCGAGATGGGGGAAAGTAGTGGAAGACTAGGTGGCTAAATAATATATTTTTCTAAATTAAGCATATGTGATGATACCCTGTAAAGGATTGCTTTAAAATAAAACTTAAAATTTAAATGCTACGCTAAATAATCTTTTTTTGAATTGGCTGTGTACGTCTACCCCCACCATTATATATATATATAACCCCGAGATGCTCTACCGAAACTGACTGCCGTGGACGACAAACAACCTAAGAAGAAGATGAGGCTAATAATCAAATCAGCTGATGACTAGAGCTGACTTTGCTGACTGGGTACATTACAATCTACCTTTTTCCGGTCCATTCTGATGTTATCCTCCCATCTGTGTCTAGGTCTTTCCAATAGGCTCTCCCCATTGTGTTTGCCAGTCAATACCCTGAAGATGGTTCTAATAAGTCTTGTGACCAGTAAAGGTCGCATAGCTCATCATTATGTAACCTCCTCCTCCACTCATATTCAACAAAATGGTCTTGTAGTAAGGATTAGATAACAGTAAGTGTGTGCAAGTGAGAGAAGAATGGAAGTGGTTAAAGGAGGAAGAATTGGTGGAAGATGGAGGCATTTTACTAAACTGAACGGCCATGGTTTGGGAACAATTGATGATGATGAGGAGGAGGAGGAGGATTACGATGATGATGATGATGATGATAAATCAGTCTAACTGTGAAAATGTCTCTTTAATCTTTTAGAAAAATTAGAACTCAAACGTTAGTCTGCAAACATAAACAAAGGAGAAAAAAAGAGGTATTTTGTGAAAGAGCTAATGAAAACCAAATTGACAGATCGAGTCCCCTAAGTCAACAATACTTTGTACCACCACCGATGAAATATTTTTAAAACAAACACATAATTATGTAATTTTAGGGGTAGCCTACACTAGTCCCCTTCTATTTGTTTGATCCAAAATGTTTGGGTGTATAGAAGCTTTGAAAATTTAGGTGGCATTATAAATTAAAATAGGAGAAAAATAAACAAAAAATAAGATAAAGAAAATGTATGGGAAAGAAGAATTGAAACAAAATATTGTAAGATAATGGAGGAGAGAAAACATTGGTTTGTAAACAAAGGAAAAATGGCGCCAAATGGCTGTATTAGATGAAACATTGAAAGGAGAAAAGATGGGCAAGGCCTACACATTTACCTGAAAACTGTAGGCCTTAAAGTGGACAGTTAAAACACAATTACAAAATTAAGTAATCATGTTTTATGTTGTGTTTTAATTGTGAACTGTAGGGCCCAATGTTTTCTGGTGTGTAGATCTTGCCCTTCTATCCTCTTTTCAAAGTTTAATTAAATACAGCCGTTCAGCGCCTTTTTTCTATGAAATTATGTTCTTGCTGCTTGATAAACAAGTACAGTAATATAATTTAGAGCTCCGGGCAAGAGGACATGTGGGTACGTAGTCTGAATGTGCATCAAAACACTTATCAAGTGGGCCGCTATCAAGGAAAGTTTGATAAACATTGCACCAGTTTCATTGTGAGACTTTGTACTCCTCAAGTGTGGCGCTACAACGAATATAAGAAAACACCTACCTTGACGCAAATGAAATTAGTCCATATTTGTTTATGAAACTGGACCCAATGTTTAAAAGCATAATTAGGGATGTGAAAATAGTATTGATACTTTATTAATATCATTATTTTCTTTTTAATACTAGTATATTTTACTCAATATTTTTTTTTCCGATACTTTTATTGATATTAGTACTCACACTGCGGTATCAGATCAGTATCGAAAGAACCAACCTTTTTGTTATCTTCACTCATTCTGGGATTAAATGTTTACTGGTTTGGACTGTGTAGGAATAACAAATGTCACTATTTCCCAATTCTAACTTATTCTCTGCATGACAAGCAAGAAGCAACTCTAGTATTCAACCTCTTTTAGCTCATCATAGTTCATTGCAGTTCTTTCATCTTTGTTTATCAATACAGCCTGATGCTTGACCAGGCAACGAGTGTCGACCTGTCTACTACACCTACCTTTATCAAGGATCACAGTACTCATAAACTAAACTAAATAAGCTTTTGTAAAGCTCAGAGAACTCAGTCGACTCAAGGGTTCACCAAGTAGACGAAGCATAAAAGTTTATGTGCGTTGTTTAAGCAGATGAAGCAGGGCAGGACATCTATTCTTCTATTGTTTGACTTGATAGAGTATATAAATGACGCATGTAGTTTTAAAAAATGGCACTTCCCAGAAGTTAATTATGAAAGTTTTTTCAAGAAGATAAATAGCATCTTGAAAAATAAAAATTGATACTATTACTTCTATCGGTACTTTTCTTTCAATACTAATGCGGCACCGATATTTTTCTTTTGATGCTTTAAATGAGTAGAGTATCGATAATTTTATTTTGATACCACATCCCTAAGCATAATATTCCTAAAAAATGAGCACACACACAAACATCTAAAATAATATTTGTTACATCATAGATGATCATAAGATTCAAATAATAATTAAAATTAAATATGACTTTTTAACTTTAATATCGGCTTTACCTGAAAAATATACTCTTACTTGCATTTTAAAGCAAATATTTGTGCCCATGGGCTAAAGCACCCACACTAACTATTATTGACTTAAATTACCTTACTAAAATAATTATGATATGTGTAAATATTAAGAAAATGTGCTAGCATTTACTTGAAAAGAGAATGAGAAAGACAATATGGGGAGAAATAGCATCCAATGTTATACCTCCGGGATTATTATCATAGGTTACAGTTCACTACACTATCCATGCTAACAATACTACTAGTTTTTAATTGATGTTGTACTTATATAACGAAAGGGTTTATTTGTAGGGTTTGTATTAAATAAGTTTTTACCTGATTTGGTGGTTGCATAGTCTAATGCACTACTCTAACAGTATACTAGACTACCAATGCCAGGGAGGTCGATGTTCAAATCTTGATTAGATGCAATGAGGGTGGATTTTCAAAAATGGCTTTCCCTCCATGCAAATGTGAGTGCGCTTCCCATAAATATAACCTTCCTAATCCCTAAAACTATTAGCATAAAACCCAGAGTAGTAGTAAGACACAAAGCTAATAAAAAAAAGTTTTTTGTAAAATAATATTATGAATGCAGGAAAAAAAAAGTAATCTAAAGTGAAAGTGCACATTACTCTAAGATCATCTGCTGGCACCACATCGTTCCCGACCAGGGACGCCAGGAGGGGAAGATGGTACGGCTGAATGCCAAGATAGCGAGCCAACGCCCAGCGGTTGTAGTTGAGGGTGGTCATGGTTCTCAGATCCAATCGCATAATGGACAGGTAGTAGTGCGCCCCTTCGAAAATAATATAGTCTGTGTCTTGCCCTAGGATGGCAAAGCAACGGTTTCTAAGGGCATACTCAGCTATTTCTTCATCACATTCACGAATGGAACTTCGGACCTGACATAAAGATACAAAATAATATAATAAGCATACTCATGTTGAACTACTATATCATACCTGATATCTGTATGAAAATTTGGAGACTTACAAAACTGTGAGTTATTTAAGAAACTATTAGATATTTACTTTTAATGCTAAAATTATTGAGCACACACTGTATAGTGAAAATTAATTGAATGATTGATAACTAATAAGTTTTCTAGGTTTTCAAAATGTATTTACATTTTTCTAGGCAGCTTAAGATTGAAGAAAAAGTAAGAGAATGTCATTTTTCTTCAAATTGACTAGTGTGACATCATCTAACTTATGTCTAAAACAGGATAATTTAAGATTGATGGGGAGGTACATCTTCTGATTTTTTTATTACACTCGTAATAAGGAATGTTTGAATTTAATAACAATATAAAGTAAAATTTAATTATATAATTTGTTCTATTCTTTAGGACTAATCTTCGTAATTTGGATGGACAAATTTATTTAAATATACCCCATTCACAATGTTAAAGAAGCTTTGCATTAAAGTAATCTGTATTGGAATATTTTACTGCAGTAAATTTGTTATTACTAATTACTATACTTTAACAATTTCTGAACGAGTTGAGGTCGGACAGTAGAGTCAGAGTTGAAAGCTTGACATACCGACTCCACATCCCCATATACAACCAACTATGAAAAACTAGAATTTAACTAAATTGAAACAAATAATCAAACAATTTATTAATGAAAATGAATAGATGATTTTGGGCAGCAATATTTGCTTGCTTGATAACAAAAAATATCCAAGACAGGTATATTGAGAGTATATTAAAATTTGTAATCCACCCAAATTTAAACTTACTAACTTATCTGTGGCATTAGGAACTCGAAAGTTCATTGCCGAGTTTACAAAAGTATGCTACCTAATCCCATCTTGAGCTAGTTTTATGCAGTCCACCTCATTAAACCTTATCCCTATCTTGAGCTAGTTCAATCCAGTCCACCTAATTACATTCTATCTCGTTCGGGTCCATTCTAATATTATCCTCCCGTTAGTCTCTAGGTCTCCCCACTTAACTCTTTCCATTGGGTTTATCAGTCAATATCACGAAAAAGGTTCTAGAATCTCCTATTAATGCTGCGTGTCCTGTCCAACATAATCTACATGACTTGACTATCTTAACTAAGTTTTGTGACCAGTACAGGGTATGTAACTCACTCAAATTTAAACTGTAAAATAAAAATACCGTCCCCTCACCTCACATCCACAGACATTTTTGAATATAAATCGAGAAGAGGCAGCGACACCGGGAGGAAGTTGAAACAAATATTTGCCGACAGCCTCCGCCCCCTGACCAGAATTGAGAATGTCAAATATTTTGTAAACGTCCTTCATACTTCTGACTCTTCTCTCAATCCAAGTAGGACGTTTGCGTTCGATCGTCGCTCCATCAAAATAAAACACCAGACGAGCGCCGAGAGATTCAAATGCTTTGACAAAACTGACACAAATGTCTACAAATTCTTTGAGTTGTCCACCTTGAATCCATTCTAGATCTCCATAAAGGTGGCGCAGGCACGAACTGCCATCTACAACAATCACAGGTTCACGGCCTGTTTCCCTTCTGGAAAATAAATTAAATATTATTAAAATCTACAAAAAATTCAACTTTTTTATTTTTTTGTAATATTTTATTTTAAAAATAGCACAATTATTAATATAATTTTAGCTATTTAACTTCTAAACACAATAGTAATACTCATTATTATAATACTTAAATCTCCTTAGAAAATTGATGGTTTATTTAATTTTAGCAACTTATTCAGTGTGTTGTGAGTTGAAAAAGATTGAAAATCACTGAGCTATTAGGTTGGATGGAGTAGAGCTGAGAAAGGTACAGAAAGTAAAATATCTTAGAAGCATGATTGAGGTGAAGGGTGAAATTTGAGAGGATCTAGTGAGAAGATGACAGCAGGGAGAGTTGTTTTATGGGTGTATAAACCTGCTATGGAGAAGAGAAGTGTCCTTGAAGTGTAAGGAAGTGTTGTACAGGGCATACTTTGTACCCAATGTCACATATGGAGCAGAAACATGAGGAATGAATGTAAGAGAGACAAGGAAAATGGAGGCCATGGGAATTAAATTTGTGACGAGCATGTTAGCTGTCATGAGGAGAAACAAGATTAGGAATGAAGTGATCCAGGAAATAGTTGGAGTACATGGAGAACATGAGATAGTAGAGGAAGTAAGAATGATATGGTATAAGTATGTAATGAGGATGGAAAAAAAAGGATACCAAAGAAAATGATGGAGATAAAGTGTGTAGGAAAAAGACCATAAAGGAGGCCAAGAAAGAGATAGAAAGGGAAGTGTGCAAGTGAGAGGAAGGAAGAGGGAGACATTTCACTGAATGGATCTGGCCAAAGACTGAAAACAGTTGATAATGATGATAATAATAACCCTCTCATTAATGGCAATCAAGCGCAACATGAACCTAATACTTTAGACTGCTCAGTCACTGTTGTGGTTATTAAAAAAAAAAGATTTAACAATTAGTAGACATTTTACACGCCAAATTAATTCTATAACAGACACAAGATACAACCTGGTTGTTTAATTCATCCCTGTGAAAGGGAAACCATTCCTCCTGCCGCCCCCTTCTATTTTTCATACAATATGTTTTTTCTGCCATGACAGGAGTTGAGCTCATGATCCTTAACTCAGAAGACAAAATATATGATACCAAATGAGCTTAAGTGCAGTCACAGATAAATTAATTATATCGTGTATTGAACTTCTAAAATATTTTGAATGGAATTATAAAATATGTGCATGTATGTAACAGGTAATCATTATGTATTGTTACTTTTATTTTCTCTTTGATACTTTCTTTGTTTAATGTATTTGTACCTTTCCAGGAGTTACTTTTGATTCAACTACCTATCTCTTTAAGGAAAACCTCTTTTTACTTTTATGGGTAAGTTTTGTTATATGTGGAAGAAGGCACAGGAAAGAGGGATCGGAGGGAACAAACAAAACATGATTTTTACAATCAAAAGCGAGGTACAGTTCATACTTTACACTAATGTTACTGGACAAAAGAGGTAATGGCTGCCTCTTGAAGCAAAAACAGTCATTTCCGCCCAATCCCCCGACCTAGGTTTCATTCTGTCAAAACTCATTAGAAAGGAGTATAAAACATGCAACACAACTTCTTAAAATTGTACACCAAAATATACCTAATGGAGAAAAAGGAAATTGGTAAAAAATTATAAGAATAGACCTTCAAACTCCCATTAGTTTCCTTACAGGCTAATATGAATCGCTAATGCACTTCACATTTCAAATAGCCTCATGCCGATAAGTAGCTTTAATACAATTAAATAGGTAGACCCGTTCCTTACCTTTTGATCCAACAGCCATGCAGTCTTCAGCTAGGTAAAATTTTTAACCAATGAAAATATATGGAATAGTAAGCCAAAATTACCGGGTTCAGTTCTTGTGTCTAAGTATCCTCTTTAAATTTAAATAACATTTTTTGATGTGGATATAACCACAACTAAAAAATATAATAGCTTTGCTATTTATTCCATCATGAGATGTGCATTCTTACAATTGGCATTATACTATTGTCAGTGGAAAGCCCTCCCGAGTCAATGATAGCTGTGTTATCTGATAGCTTGTGATCTTAATTGATCACTTATATTTAGCTAACGATTTTCATACAGCCATCACAGACTCTGCCTAAAAAGATGAGTGAAGAATGAACCTGGATAGATCAGTGGTTAAAGCTTTGGTATATTAGGCCACAGGCCTTCAATTCCTGTGTCCAGGTGTTATTTTCAATTTAAAGAAAACTATAAGATGGTTACTAAAGGACATCTGGGCTAAAGGGTTAAAAGATAGTTAACAAACACACCAGTGGAATACAAATAATGGAAGTCAACTTCACCTGTATGTTTCAATGAGATCCTTAATGGATACCCTATAGCAAGCATCTGGGCAGTAATTTTCCATGAATGTCTGTAACCCTTTCACACCCATGGTACCTAAAGGGGGTTAAACAACAACGTTTCACCTGCAAACACAAAATAACCGGTTGGTAGTGAGAAATATTGATTTTTAAAAATTCAATTAAATATTGAACGTTACATATTTGAACACATTTTCTTCAATACGTTATCAAACAAACATTTTAAGAAAGTTCAAATAATGATTGTGTATAAATAGTTGCACCAAAAAGTCTAGAAAAATAAAAGTAGTGTTGCAAGGCTACTCGCTCGATATCCAGACAACCTTGGGAAGTGTAGGAGTTAAGGGGATCTAATGGCTCAGCCTCGGTCCACATTCCTTCCCATAGAAGTATGTAGAACAAAGGCTATGTTTGATTGGTAAAATGGGGACAAAGTGTATGGTATCAAATAAGAGGTAGTTTTAAAATGCTGTTATAATCTTAAAACACTCAACAACATAAGACTATACATAAATGTATTTATTACCACTGTGGATTTTATATTATTACTTGTATTTTATTATCTTATTAATACTAATATATTTTCTGTGATCAATTTCACATACACACCTTTTAATTATCGAGTAATACAAAAATGGTTATCTTATTTGTAGAAGGTTAAGAATCACAACAATAGGTTACATGAACATAGGAAACATTCTTTAGTTAGATGTCTAACACATATTTAGCCCATTTTAGATTTTTCATTCTCTTATTGTTTCAGGAAGCTTATATTTTTAAATTCTATTTTTGCCAGAAACACCATTATTGGAAGTACAAGCCAGTGTGGTAAAAGTATTTGTGTTTAGAAATTGATGAATGCATTCTACAGTTAAATTTTTTTATAGAAAGGGCCTTATCTGACTTCTAAAAGAGTTATTGTACTAGATCTACTTCCACGTATTCATAAGTCAAGCAGCCATTACTTTTTATGGATATTAGCAATACCTATAACATAACACTAATAATATAGTAAAATGTCATTAATGTTGATTGCAAAAAAAAATGTATTTTCTAAAATGTTCTTCCTACAAAAGTAGGACTGTTCCTTATATTTTCAATGATAAGATGGTTGTTAAATGTGTTGATAACAATTAATTTCACTAAATAATAGTACAAACAATGTGTTCATGGTAGTATATATTTTAAAAGTAATTTAGATGGATTCAATTTTACTTATTTGTAGAAAAGTGCTAGTAATATATAATTGACCATATTTGTGTGTGTGTGTGTGTGTGTGTGTGTGTGCACACAAAAAAATTAATTACCTTTTAACACATAATCTATATATCATCAGTTTATAGATACAACAAAACTAATTTAAACAATGTTAGTGCAAAAATATAATTACTAGTTAATATTTGTTTAAACTTGTGATCCAAACAATGTGTTAGATTATAATATAATAAAATGTATGGGTGTAAAAGTTTACTTTGAAAATGTTTATAGATTAGTGTTGCTTCATTGTATTTTTGTAACACTATCTTCATTTCTATGATAAGAGCTTTAAAAGTCATCAATAAGATGAATTTTATTTTCAAATTAGTGCAATTTAAAAAAAATCTTTTTTAAAAATTAATTTGAAAGTTATTTATCTATAGATAACCATGTTTAACACAAGGATTTGTATTCAGTGAAATATTATGTAACTATCAATAAGCGTATTTATAAAAAAAAACTTTACAGTGGTGGTGATGAAATCTATTTCCCAAAGGCTAGTTACTATTTTTATAGACAATAGTTCCAACAATAACAAAAAGTAACTGATATTATTACTTCTAAATGTGTGTGTTCTTATTTGGGAGTAACTGACCATGACGAGGCATTGATTCCTTTAAAAAATGTTTTATGGAATATTAAAAACAGGTTAAGAACCAACAGAATGGTATTTTTTAGTTTAGTGATCTATCAGATTGGTTTGGCCTCACCTTTGATTAAAATAATTAATCTGAGGAAGATTAAAAAAAATATAACCCTTAATTATTTTTAGCATATAAAGAAAAAATATTTCCTATAAAACTCAATTATTACATGTTTGTATTTAGTATAGATTGAACATTTTTGCTTACTGTTTATACTGACTGGCGGTTTTCTCTATTTTATTTAAGAACTTCTAGAAGTACCCAGTGTTGCCCTATGATGAGTTGTGTGGTTAGCTAGGGTAACGCTTTTCTTTACTTCAAACAAACAAATAAAAATTCTATTCATTCTATTTTTTACAAGCCAGATTTAAAAAGTTTTTAAAAATCTAGTCAAAAATTTAGTTTAGTTGATAATTTTTATCCTAAATTATTGCTTGCCAAAATCTCCACTCTAACAAAGTGATTTCAAAGAGTAATAGGTGCCTGAAAATTATATTGGGAACTTAAAGTTTATATGTTTTGCATATAACTAAATTCATACACAAAAATAAGTGTGAAATGTGTTACAATTTATTTTTCTATTGCTTTATTTACCGATAACAATAAAAAAAAGATATTTTAACTGAATTTTTCTACACATTCGTATTTAATAATGATTGTTCAGTGATTAAAAAATCTGTACCAGTATCATAATTCAATTAACGATAATATAACATAAAGAAACCAAGTAAGCAGGAATAATGTAAACATGACAAAGAAAGTCGAGCAAAACATAAGCAATGAATTTGAAAAAAATTATTCACTTATATGGTCAAGGTCGTAGCCAGCCCCTAATTTCAGGGGAGAGGTTTGGTGGGCACGTCCCCCAATTGCCGGAAGTTAGAAAAAATTATAAATGATAAACAGTTCTAGAAGCTATCTGATGTGTTTTTTATGGCAACATAACCACCTAACGGCCGAAGGCTAGGCAAATTTCTAAATATTAAACAACTCTAGAAGCTCTCTGATGTGTTTTTTATGGCAACATAACCACCTAACAGCCGAAGGCTAGGCAGATTTCTAAATATTAAACACCTCTAGAAGCTCTTTGAAGTGCTTTTTATGGTAACACAGCATCCTAATTTGTACTTGTGCCTTAATTTTGCTATTTTTTGAACCATAAATAAAGCCATATATATTTTGTTCATAAAATTTGGGGGGAGGGGGGACAGAGGCGGGGGTTGAAACCCCCCTCTCCCCCGGCTAAGGCTTTGTATATGGAAACAAAATATTCAGGGTTGATTAGACCCAGACAAACTTTATCGAAGAATTTGTCATAAGCAAAGAAATATTATTATTATTATTATTAGCACCGCGTCTTACTACCCGTTCGGGTTATACGCACTTACGCTAATGTGTAATGGTAGGGTAAATGGTAGGGTGATTGTGAGATGAAATGGAGGACCTACAGTTTAACGTGGAATCCGAACTACGGTGGAGGCCTGGCATTCCCAACAAAGAAATAAAGTACCAGTATTGACTGGCTGCAACACGCGGTATCTTTCACTTATTGTTCAATTAACGTGAATGTTCTCTCTTGGATTACTTTTACATTAAACATGATGGCCTCCATTTAAAAAAATAAACATCTGGAGAGCTTGTTACATTAAATGAATATCAAGTTTAGCATGATTCCGACATGTGTGTATTGATATATGTGACAATATAATGTTTGTTTTAATTGAAAAGCATAGTATTTTTTAATCTAGCTTATCAAAAATTATTATTAAAAGCATTTCATGTTTTGAAAAGAACTCTTCATGAATCATCTTGATAAATCCAGCCAGTGTGTAATATACTTGTAAAATCAGCATGGTAGCCAATCACGTCTTCTCAGCAAAATTAATTATTGGGAGGGTTGAGATAGGAGAGGAATGTTTTCAGGAAAACCCAGTAACAAATTTAATTTTTGCTTTTATTAAAAAAAAATTGTGGGCACAAATTTTGAAATTAAATCTTAATTTTATTCAAACACTCCTACTATAATAAACGAAAGTCCTTATTTCTAGAACATAAAAAAAGAGGAATGTCGATTAATGAGAATATAATTTTCAATAACGAGCTTGGGTTATGACATTAGTGTAATGATCCTCTACTTCTTTAGTAACAATGTGTATTGAATAATAAAGACATCCACTTGTTTAAAATCAAAATATAACAAGATGGGAGTGACCTTGGGTCAACTTAAAAATGTATTTGTTTTAAAATGTATCAATATTAAATAGTAATATATCAATAAAAAATAACATATTAGGTTTTATGTTATTCACGCCTGAATCAGTTTTCCAACTTTCTTTATAAGTTTGATCAAAGTCACCCCATCTTATGGTAACTGCAAAATTATAGTTAATTATAATTTGATAGCAAAAATCTCATTATAAGAGAATGAAAAAACATCTAGGTTATACTACAATAGTATTGAAGATCCATTGTTAATACTAACGATTAATACAATCTAGATTATGCTCCAAAAATGACTACACATTCATGAGATTAACAGGCCACAAAGACTAATTAATATCAAATCCAAGTACAAAAATACCTCACAAGATCTAATCAGCTAGGTTAGCCAATTTATAGCGAGTAAATTGGATTATGGGTAAATTTATGTGAACTAGTATTTTTTATATAATACAATAATCCTACAATACATTAAAATGTTTAGCATACAAACAATAATATATCTATGTTAAGAGCACTTAAAAATATAACTAAGTCAACTTTTAAGGAAATGTATGGGTTTACATAGCTTAGCAATTGTATTTGATAAATACAACTTTTAATTATGATTTTTTTTAGGAAAACATTGTTAAAAAAAATATCCTCCTTTTTAATATATTGGTGGAAATATCTGCCAACATAAAATCCACTTCAACTAATGTAACTGTTGTACTTAAAATAAAATGAACAAAATTTGCCCAACATAGGTACAAATAAATTGTTTTGGTCTTTTTTTCCAAAATCATGAGACTTTAGCTTGCTAGTTGTTGTTTTTTTTGTTTACTAATTCACCAAATTGATTTTATTTTGCATTGTATCTTACTACCTAACCAGGATATTCATATTTAATTCCACTATGAGGTAGAGATGAGGAAATGTACACTTTTTGTGTGGAGAGCAGAAGGTTTGAGCAGAGACCTAATAGCCCATAAACCATGCTTGACATTACGATGTTTAGATCTTGCGCTCAACAATGTGGCTTAAAATAAATCTTCCCTAACATATAGAAGATAATGGCAGGTATTTTGAATATTTAGACACATGTGAATTGGAAGTGAAATGTTTGGGGAATAATGGACTTTCATAAATATTTTTAAAATATACATTTCAAGGTTGCTTGTAAACATAATATGTTTGTTAAATCAAAGTTGAGCCACTGCATAGCTTGTTTACAGTGAAATTTTATAGTTAAAACTGCAATATTTACAAGAGGATTTATAGCTTTCTTTTTTACCTTGTGCATACTGTCAAGATATGTTGTTTCAATTAATTGAACAGTTATCATCAAATAGGTAATTAGTCTATTATTTTCATTTTCCTTGTTTTCAATATTTTATTGCTTGTCATTCTTGTTATATTTGCCGTTTTGTTGTAATTATTGATCACTTGCTTTAAAATCTCATTTTGTTAACTTAAGTAGCCTAAATATAAATAACCCAATGTTATTTTTACAGCTCACCAAGCATCAGTAATATTGTATCTATTCATAATTACAATGCAAAGCCACATATTGTATATCGTTCCTATAATAGAGCCATATGGCTCTGTGGGAGATAAAATGCTATTAATAAAATAAAAATTGCTAGCTTTTAATGAATTGTGGGCCCATTTCAGTGGTCGAATGGTCTAAGACTCTTTCATGTTTGACTGGCCTGTGGATGACTGTGAGATTGGGGTTCAAATCCTGGTCAGGTCTACTTAGGGTGGTTTTCCCCTAAATAGTTTACCACTTTCCTTCCACATAAATGCGGGTGGATTACCTCTAAATCCACATCACTATCATATTAAAGTAAATATATGCATATTAACTGAACAAGTATTAAGACGTGGTTATAAAATAAAATTAGTGTATTAATAAACGAAACTTTCAGGTTTACTACTATTTGTTTTAAATTACATTTAATAGCTACATAGGTTGCTTAATGTAATTAAAGATAATATTAGTAGCAGGCCTTGTGTAATTTTTTTTTTCAATTTGAGCTAAATTACTTTACATAAGTCACTTTCTAAACAATTATGAGTTAAGTTAGTGGCTAATTGATAGGGTATTTATCATATACCCTTGCAGTTAGTCAACTTTAAATTATACCCAGAGGTCTAAGACTCGGATAAGCTACTCCCAAAATAGTGAATATAAAATCTTAGCCTACCTACTGTGAAACTATTGTATACCCCATTTTCTTGCAAATGAACACATCTGAGAGCTGGAAAAAGTCATAAGTTTTACTTTTACATATCCATTTGTAAAGTCGTGTGATCTGCAGCTGTCATGAATGATAAATATTATCAATACCTATAAAATAACACCAATAATATAGTAAGGTGATGTCAAAGTTAATCGCAAAAAATAAATTTAAGTATTTTCTAAAAGATGTATTTTCGTAAAAAAAAAATCACCTGCTAGCATTTCAATAACTATGTGTGATCAATTACATGATTTTGATTGCAAAATGTCAAGTTTTAATTTGGAAGCGGTGTATTTCGTGTGTCCAAGTCCCTCACCCTCAAAATAAAAAGTATAATTAAAAAAATCAATGACTAGAGCCCATGATCGTGTTATACTGACCAAGCAGTCAGCCGCCACTATTAGCAATGATAGCGCGGACAATTGCGGATAGAGGGTGTTGTGTGGTCAGCCCAATGAACCCTACGGCTGTTAATCTCAGTTTTCTAAACCAGAGCTGCCACTTACTTAACTAGCTCATTTCTCCTCGTGAGGCTGAGTTTTACCCCGTTCCAAACCCACTGTTTCAGAGGCAAGTTTCTGGAAGTGCCGCGGATCAAACCCGGGACTCCTGGCTCGATGCCTAGAATATTATTATTAGCACCCCGTCTTACTACCCGTTCGGGTTATACGCACTTACGCTAATGTGCAATGGTAGGGTGATTGTGAGATGAAATGGAGGACCTACAGTTTAACGTGGAATCCAAACCACGGTGGAGGCCTGGCATTCCCCACATTCACAAGCTGTCTTGTCAGAGGTGAAGGAAGGGTTTGGCAATCAGATAAATCTTTGCCGGGACCGGGGATTGAACCCCGGCCGCCAGCACAGAAGTCTGACACCTTACCCCTAGACCGCCAGGTCACCCGCCTAGAATATTATTTTACTCATAAAAAAATTCAAAACATTAAAATAAAAACTCCTTAAATGTGCTCCTACTTAAAGAGGGAGTTAATGAAAATCTTGCCCTCCCATGTGGGGAGCTTCACCATGAGCTTCCACCTCATGCCCTTCTGAGAATGACTGTGAAAAATCTAAGCTATGCTACAAATGAAATTTGTCAACTAAGGTGTTTCATACTTTTAAGCCTTTACTACTGCTCCAATAACTAGCAAAAACTATGCATGCCTAGGCCTAATTACTATACGTACATATAACTTACATCACTGTGCAGAATACTTTTATCATGAATTATTATGATGAGCCAAATATTGTTCGCATCATCTAATGACCCTAAGTGCTACTTGCTCACAGACGTAACAATTAGTTCAGTTTCAGTAGATATCAGTCAATCGATAAATCAATGTTTATAAAAAATGTTTCAAGCAGCTTTACAGCCGGCTTACATAAAGTTAAAAAAAGCCGGGCGTTATTAATAAAATGTTATGTTGGTACTATCAGTGGCCTCAATGCTAGTTTCTAATACATCCCACATAAACATAGGTTTCTTCTTACAAGCCAAAAATGGGGCAGCTTTGATCAAATTTGTAAAATATATTTAATATATAGAAATAATAAGTACAGATATGATATAAATTTAAAATTCATTTAAAAACACTATAGGTGTAGTTTTGAACAATTTTTCTTAAGACTAGCCGATAACTTTGCATGGCCAGATAATAAATGTCCATTTGTCAGCTCCGCATGTCAATACAGCGTCCTGGGAGAAAGACTACCTCCAGGGTGTTAAATCAGTGTATCCGGTTAGTTAACCGAGCCAAATCAAATAAAGCTTTATATATCTGTTAAGGTTTCCTCTCCATTTCGGCACTGGGAGCTTGCGCATAAGGATTATGGCCTTCACCAGGTTGATGTGCTCCATCCGTGGGCAACTGTTGGGCAGGTGGGTAGTGGCGTTGTGGCATGTGGTAGGAGTAGGGTTGGTAGTACTGCTGGGGTGGTGGACCGTACTGGGGATATCCCTGCTGAGGGTAGGGTGGGTATTGAGGGTACTGAGGGCGTGGTGGCACATGCTGTGCCATTGCTTGTGGCGGTACAGCAATGTTCTGTTGGGGTGGTACAGGCATCGATTGCGGAGGCATGGGCATAGTTTGTGGTGGCACACTAGTGGCTGAAGGGGAAGGATATGGCTGATGGTATGGGCCATGCTGTGATGGTATAGGCACTTGAGGAGATGGAACGGGTGCATTGTAGGGCGTGGAACTAGTCGCTGAAACATTTTGAGTGGCCTGAGAGGTTGACACAGGTGATGTTTCCACAAGTTTGGGTTCAATGCTTGGCTCCAGATCTTTTTTATCGTCTTCATTTGATTGCTGTGATTCCATAGCCTCTTGTTCAGATTGTACTTCTTGCTCATCAGAAGAAGGTGTCGCATTGCTTTCCATTTGTGGTGTGGCTGGTTTGCTATCTTCAACCGATTTCTGTTTACTTGTCTCATCATTGCCCCCTTCTCGTTCCTTCTTTAATAACTCATACTGACGATCCACCATGCGTTGGAAAGTATCATCATCCACTGCACGGACACAATGTTTCTTCAGTTCGATTTGGAACTCTTCGCTACCTTCTATAAATTTTTTCTTTTTAGTCTCAAACTTTTCTTCTATTTGCTGAAGTTCTGCTTCTAACTTTTTTTGATGCATGGTAAGTGATTGTACTTGACGTTTAAGGACTTGCATTCTTGCAGTTGTCACCACCGACCGCACATCAGGAACCACTGTGTCAGAAAATATTTCATTGATTAGGCGGTGGTTTC
Source organism: Timema douglasi (assembly GCA_901482245.1). Classification (NCBI taxonomy): domain Eukaryota; kingdom Metazoa; phylum Arthropoda; class Insecta; order Phasmatodea; family Timematidae; genus Timema; species Timema douglasi. The sequence continues at coordinate 35,564 of CABEEJ010004607.1, forward strand.
GTAAATAGCGGGCATAAGCTGCATGTTTGGTTGAGTAGCCATCATCTTGATCATCTTCGTCTTCTGCCGGTTGGATATCAATACGGCGATCCTGCTTTCCCGAGCCAACAGCCGAGCGATCGTGAGCTTCTTGCTCATCAGACGCTTGTTGAGCACGGTTTTTAGCTGCCACATAAGCCAAGTATGCTGGTGAGTTGTGGTATGATTTAAGTTTTTTCTCGTACTCTGATTTTTCAGTTTCATGCTCTTCAATAAATTCAGTTTTGTCACTATCAGGGAGGTCCCGCCACATTTGACCAATGATTTTACCAATTTCCCAAAGCTTTAACTCTGTGTTTTGCGCTTTAACTTGATCCCACACTTTACGACTATATCTCATGTATGGAATCAAAGGTTTTTCTGGTGGTTTGGGGGGTTTGGGTGCTTTGACATCAACAGCAGAGGCTTTTCCGACTTTTTGAGGTATAAAACTCGGATTGCTATGAGGCGTTACAATGAATGGGCTCTGGTTTGATGTTGAGTCGTTGCCTGTACCTGTCGAGTTTCCACTGCCTGTTGCACGTAAACGTTCTTTAAGAATGTTAAGTGTCATAGGAGCACCTGCTGATAATAACTGACCACTGGCATTTGGAGAAGCGATTTGTCGATAATTTGCTGGCAGCGCCATTGTGGTCAAAATCCCCGGGAAGCTTATTTGACAAATAACAAACAGGAAAATATCAGTAAAGTAATTTACATCACAATATAAACAAGTCAAACGAATAACACACACCTACTTAGCCAAACGAGGCATCATGACACGCATACAATAAGAGCTTCTATTGTCATGAAACAAGATGTGATTAATTGGATATTTGGAACAGACATTCATTAAGTCTTGAAAGTTATTGAGAATTTTACTAACGTTAGCACAACGCAATATTGAGTTTCTATTGATATAGATATCTTCCCTAAACAACAGTACTTTTAACCACTTTTTCAGGTATTTAGAATTAAACTAATCAGAGAGAATAAATACACAAAGAAAAATAACGCTGAACAAGCGGTGAACAGTCGAGTTTCGAAAGCTTTCCAGTTTTGTCACTACCAACATAAAAAAATAAAAACATTTACAGTTTCAATATTTGAGACACGTTATCAGCTACGAGCCGCCACTGTACACATATTATGTGGCCGAAATTTTCGAGATGTCGTCGCACAATTGTGCAAGAGAGAAAGAAATGATCGAGTATCTCTCTCTCTCTCCTACACAAATACAAGGCAATGTGGTATTTTAATGATTCGGTAATTTGTATGAATGTGTTGTGTACCTCAATGTATGATTTGTTAAATGAAATAAATGTGTTAACAAAAGGTTTTAAGAGCATAACAGTTAGACAATCGTGACTTATTTGTTTAAATAAGTCGATGAAAGCTAATATAGTAATACTTTCCACGTCCCTATAACCTAGCTCCTAATTGATCTGTTGAACTGAAAACTACTACACAAAGTTTGTCATTCAAACAAATGTAATTAAGATTTAAGCTAACTTATTTTACTATAGTTATTGAACTTTCAAAATAATATGGTTTCTGAAAGAAATGTACAAGCTAAGCGTCATCTTTAAATATATTGCAATATTTTCTACAAGCCTATAAACTAAATGATCGGTTGAACGTAAGACATTCACACAAATTTTGTCATTCAAACAAATGTAATTATTTTTTTAGTTACCTTATTTCATTATAGTGAACGAGGTTTCAGTAAAATATGGTTTCTGAAACCAATATACAAGCTAATATCCAACTTTAAATATATGATATTCTTGGCAGAATGTAAACAACATGGGTGGTAGCTACATATTTTAATATAATAAAGGTTGCATTAATATGTATTTACAATATTATATGTGAAACTGATTGGTATATTTTTTCATGTAAATGTTTTTTCACCCAAGGGTGGTATAATCCTTCACTATTTTCCTGTTTTATTCATCAGATACATATTGTTATCCCACAAAAACATTGAAAGAAACCTTTAAGTATTTCCCCTCACAATCAAACAGACTACGTATTTGAGCGGCAATCTTTTCTCCTTTGCACGGAGTGTGTTTATGTCAATCCAACATAGTCTAGAGATTGCTGAATTTATAGGACACGGTCTAAAAGTAGGATAAATTATATTTGAATACAAACATGAAACATTGATCTCTATAACATGAAAAAATGTAGAATGTAGTATATATATAAAGAGTTTTATCCCTTTAACAACGTGTCTTAATACCCGTTCGGGTTATACGCTTATGCACTAATTACGTTAATGGTTTTAGGGATTAGGAAAGTTATATTTATCAGAGGAAGTGTACTCACATTTGCGTAGAGGGAGAGTGGAAAACCATTTTGGAAAAACTACTCTCAGTACACCCCACTAAGATTCTAGTCTTGATCTCCCCTTCATCACAATTTAGTCTACTGATAATGTATATAGCATAGTCTCATAGATGTTTATATTTAATAAATAAATATTTTACACATAAAAAATAAAGATGTAGATGAATCAAAAGATTTGTAAATACAAAGTAAACATTTTAGAAGTGAACTTCTATAAGACGTCAAAGGAAAGTAAGCTATGAATGATAAAAGGCGATTTAACCCTTTAAAATAAAATAAGCTCTCATTAAGGAAATATGAGTAGTTTATGAATAACCATGAAGATCCCCTTTTTGATAATATAAGTGTTTATGAGTGTTAAGTTCAAGATGAAATTAATAAAGTTTAATCTTAATACCAAGTCCTTATAATGTAAATATTATCAAAAGGTTTTTTCATAAATAAGGGGCTCTTAAAATATATATATATATATATATATATATATACATATAGTTATTAATGACCATGAATATTACCATCATAATGAAATAGGTTGCGACGATTGTTCAGTATTTGGGATTACAAAGGGTTAAATTATCAGCCAATCACCATGATTTTGATGTAGGTAACGTGGTCTGATGAGTCAGCCCTTAATAAATCTAAACATGGACCTTACAACTCGTAGTCATTTATTTCGTCATGAAGGTAATATCCATGGTGGTTTATAAATCAAACATTGAGCCTTTATAATTGTGAATATGAATCTCAATTGCCTTAAATGTTATAGCCACCTATTTCAAACCCTACAGTGTGGACCAGCTTTGACTAAACATTGAACACATCAGTTTTCTATGTTATAGTTGTACTTTAAAAAATACTCTATGGTGTCAGTTGGAAATTGAGCTATAACGACCGACCAAGCGGCCGCCGTCTGTTGGAAAATGTAATGTCAAATTATGAGGAAGTAGTGTGTGATGTAGTCAGCACAACGAATGCCCTGGATGTTAATCTCAGTTTTCTAGACTACTTTTTCATTAATTAGCTCCTCGTTTGTTCTCCCGAGGCTGAGTTGACTTCGTTCCAGACCCATTGGTTCACATACATTCTGAAAACGCCGGGGATTAAACCCGGATACCTCTAGATCTGTAGCCAGGAAATCTTGGCTACAAGACTACGGAGGTGGTCATAGTTGTACTTAACATATTTTAAACTTGTATTAAAATCATTTACCTTCTTGGAGGTATAGGTAATGGCACAATTTCACATCTTGCACTGGATCTTCAAATGGGTGGTTATCTTCCAAAAGTTGTTTCTCATCCTATGCTCAGATAAAATCTAATGTATTCCATATGTGAGCCTTCTATTTTCTGATTTATTATATATATAATGTATTGTAAGAGCATAATTATTTTAAGGCTTATTCTAATAAGAGGTTAATCCACGCTTGTACATTTCCTTGGAAGTCAAGAGTATTGGGTGGCCATCCTGTTGAGAGTAGCATATACAGTCAACTCTCGATTCTATGACCTCAGGAATAGCGTCCCTCTCAAAGTAACGACCCTTTTTTGGGGGAACCGTGAAAAATGTGGAAAAAAAGGTAGAAAATTTTAAGGAAATCGGCCGTAAAATGTATTTGTTGCACTTATTTAGGTAGCTGCATTGCGATTATCTTTGTGAGCGCTGAATTGCTAGTAACTGGGGTAGGCCAGGTATAAAAATAGACACCGCCCCATCAGTGCCAGCCAATAGCACTTGACTCTGTCCACCCCCTCCCACAAGCAAGATGTTTTCCTGCGTGCGACTGCCGCTACATCACGCGCCAGGCTTGTTTTTGCCATTGTTATTTTGATTCTCGATTTGGTTACGTTTTTTGTTTGATTTTGTGAACGATTTTTGACGAACCACGTTATTGTTTTTTATTTGATACGAACTTATAATTTCGACGAAATTAGTGGAAATAGGACCTTTTTGACGCTCACGAAAAAGTACGAGATCATCCAGGAAGTGGATGAGATGAAGATTACAAAGACGGAGATTGCGCGGCGGCATGGCATCCCGAAGTAGACACTTTACACGATTCTCAAAATGAGAGAAGAAATTGTGAATTCAGTGCAGAAAGAAGGCCACAATGTCAAGACCAAAAGTTTGAAGGGTACACACTCGAATCTGGAGCAAGTTCTGATGGAGTGGTTCAGCCAGCATATAGTGCAAAACGTGCCTATAAATGGGCCGATGATTCAGAGGAAGGTCGATAAATTTTCTCAGAGGTTGGGTATATAAAACTAAGTGTTCAAGTGGGTGGCTAGAGCGTTTCAAAGTGCATCACAGCACATCCAGCCCCAAGGTCATCGGTGAAAGCGCATCGGTCGACCCAACAGCGTCGAGGGAGTGGATGCCCTTGCTCCGAAACATCCTTAGGTGCTATCAGCCTCAAGATGTATACAACGCTGACAATCTGGGGATGTTTTACAACCTCATGCCAGATCACATTCTTGCTGTGAAAAGGGATAAGTATAAGGGTGCGAAGAGGAGCAAGGAGCGCCTCACCGTCCTGCTGTAGATGGCAGCGATAAGATGAAGACCCTCATGATCGGGAAGTTCAAGAAACTCCGGGGTTTCAAGGGCAACATCCTGCCTTGTGACTATTACTTTAATAAGAAGGCATTGATGACCTCGGTGTTGTTCACGAGGTGACTGGAAGGCTTCAATTCGAAGATGGATGCTGCAAATAGAAAAGTCGTGCTCTTCATTGACCATTGCCCCGCACGTACTGCTATCGACCAACTCAGGAACCTCTAGCTGGTTTTTCTATCAAAGAACACCAACCAAAATGCTTCAGCCCCTGGACCGGGGAATAATTCAGCAAGTTAAAGCGAAGTTCCGCGGAGTATGGTGTGGAATATCTACATGGGCAAGGAAGTCAAAAAGTGGGACGTGTTCAGGACCATGGAAGGAATCCTCGTCTGTTGGAGGGGTGTGAGACCAGCGGTAATCACCGACTGCTTCCAACACACCCATTTTGTACTACCAGTCAATGAACATACTTAAGTCTACGTACTTCCCACCGCTGCCAGCGTCGAAGACCCAGACGACCCACCACCAGTGGACGCCAATTCTCAGCCAGGCCCCTCCATGAAACCGCAGCCTGGCTCATCAACAGCTCCTTCGTCTGCCCCCCTGACTTTCACTCGGCCATGAGACGAGGTAACGTGGCAGAGATTAGCCTCAGACTGCACGTATGAGGAGTACATAGCAGCAGACGATGACACAACAGTTTGGGACACCCTCGACAATGCCGATATAAATAAGGTAGCAGCAGAAATCCAGCGATGAAGAGGGGGAGGAAGAAATGGAAGAAGATCCTGAAGACATCCCAACCACGAAAGGTGTTCTGAAAGCCGGGGACGTCTGCTCAAGAGCACTTAAGCGCCAGGGCGCTAGTGAAGAGCTTTGGTTCCAGTTCTATTATGTGAAAGACTTCGTCGATCAAACTGACATTAAGAAGAAGCAGGCCTCTATAATTGACTTCTTTAAAAATAGGTAGGTATTTTTTCATGTGTATTCTAAAAAAATGCCATTTTTGCTATGAGGGTCGGGGGTGGAACAAAGTTGGTTAAAATTCCAATAACGACCCCTTAAAAATAACGACCCTTTTCCAGGGAACCGTGAAAGGTCGTAGAATCGAGAGTTGACTGTAGCTCATATAGCCTGCATCCTGTTAACGAGCGAGCGCGGTGCGACCGATGGACCTTCCTGGCTGGTGAACATCAAGATCAGCACGTTTGTGTGTGAGAATAACACACGGTTGTTGAATCTTGGAAGCCATGCTGAGTACATGTGTGGCGGTATCTAGCACATCTAACAAAATGACGATATAAAATGTGATCTGGTGGTTCACCCCACCAGAGGGTCGATCGGGGTCCATCCTAACCATGTAAGTCCCTATGGTGCTCCGGTAGTGCTGTAGTAGGGTAGGCTACCGGGCATCCAGATAAAACCAAGACCTTACACAGTTTTGTCAGAAGTGGGGTAGGGACGTTACTGTATAAAGGCCTATAAATCTTAATATACAATAAAAAGTGTTGAGAGTAAAAGGTTTTTCAACGGCACTAAGCAGACTTACAATTAATTTTAAGGGCAATTATGTCTAATATGTGATAAAATTACGCAAGAATTATGCCTTTTTGAGCGAGGTCTTATGTTATCAGTATTAGATATTTTAAGGTTAGATTTTGCTAAGTTTATTAAACAAATCAACCTTTTGAATCGTTAAGGAAGATTTGAAGGTATCGGTGAAAAGTGAATTTTGGATCAACGTTAAGACCAATGACTTTTAATATACTGACAGTATAAAAGGTTAAATGAAGGATAGAGGTTCATGAATAGGGTCTTCAGGTTTTGAAAGTTTAGTCTACTGATGCATGTGGAAAAAAAAAATGAAAAAAAAACAGCACTTTACCTTACGGTATTCTGTTTTCTAAATTTCCCAATGATGTATTAAATTAAGATGTCCATATAATGTAACAAACCTCTAAAAAAGTTGAAAATGTTAAATTTATCAATAGTAAATATATGATAGGGAAGATAACACAAATTACATCAATCACAAACTAGAACTATGCACTAGTTGATATCAATAACTGCATCAAAAATAAATTATTCTAAGATATGAACGAAAATGAAACAATTTTTTGAACCAATCCGCTTACACCCTCAAATATCCTCTGAAAAACAAATACTTTTAGAGTTAAGTTCTGGTTTTCATTTAGAGCAGGGTGGTCTAACGTTTTCATTTTAAAGGCCAAATCTGACTATCAATTTGCACCAGAGTCCGACGATATATTTAGTAGTCCCATCAACATTAATAGGTATATAAACAACACTTAATATACAATTATTTTCAATACTGGGAAATAAATTGTATTTTTGGTTGGTAGAGTTTTTTTTACATTTGGTGCAAAAAAAAAAGTAATTAACCTCCTAAAAATATAGTATGAAATATGCACGCACGCACTCACACACGTTTTCACACAAAAAAACCTAAGCATTATAAATGTACATATTTTTACTAAATAAATAAATGCATATATTTATAGTTATTTTTATAAAATAAATGCATAGTAAAATGCAATCACTACCTTTTAAAATAAATATTTATATTTAAATCCTTCTTTCCCCCCTTTAATTTTCCTTCAGTATGCTGTGAGCGTGGGCCTCTAGCTGAACAACACTGAATTGTACCAATATCTTCGTTTACAAACTCCCAAAGACAAAAGAATAGCATTTGCGTAACTGATAGCTTTAATCATTATTATTTACCTTTATGGGTTTTTTTAAATGCAAATACTCTTGCCTGTCAGTCATAACATTTAACTAATTTATGCCTTTAGTTGCTAATTATATGGAGAAATTTTCAAACAAACGCAATTGTTTGTTCTTTTTATTTTGTGTATAGATTATTATCTCGACAAACAGTTTAAACAATATTAATATCGTTATCGTTTGTATTTTTTTTCAAAGGGGTGTGTTATTCTTTCTAGTAAAATATTCAACAAACTTCCGTTGAAAGTAAAAATAAAAAGATTTGTTAATTTTTTTAAAAACATCACCTTGAAAAGAGATTTTTTTGTCGTACATATTTTTTCAAATATTTAAAGTGTAAAAAGAAATTTAAAATATATAATTGTTTCTTTATAAATGTTGCTATCATATTTTATTTGTTCTTGTCTTAAATTAAAATTCCTTAATTAGAATAAATATAAAGGTACGTAAGAAGCTTTTATAATTGTATTTTTATTTCTATTATATGTAATGTAAAGCACATTTGATCGATTTTACTCGTTTCTAATAGTTCTAATAGTTTAAATTGAACACGCATTTTTAGGAATAAGTGTTTAAGGCTGTTCTTAACGATTTTGAATTATTTTGAGTTCTTTTAAACTGTAAAGTTAGTGAAATTAATAGTTCTCATTTATAAAAAAAATATTAGGGACTTAAATATTTGTTTTGTCATATAAATGAGATGGCGCGTTAATCTAAATGTCCCGGGTTAGATTCCCGTGTCCAGGTGTAATTTTTCAATTTGTTAGAGTATAATGGAGACCCGGCTCATTTTCGTAAATATAACCTTTCATCTCCAAAGCTTCTCTTTTCATTTGTACTTAATTGAAAATCGTTGCTTTCTTCCATATACAAATAAGAGTTAATATATTAGTTTATAATATTTTTACTATACATACGATAATATATAATACATTTATTAACAGTTTATAAATTTACGAAAAACAATTCCAGCCTCAGGGGGTTCTCGTGGAACAACTAGCTCAAGTAATAAAATAAGACAACATAAAAATAACTCTCAGTGAGCAATGGTGTGTAAGAGGAATAAGATATAAATAAACAACTCAAATCAGCCCTTTAAACTATCATAGCGATGGAGCATATAATCAAACAAAACCAGTGGTTTCCTCTTAATTAGAAGGGAAAATAATTAAATAACAACTAAGTTAAACGTCTCAATCATGTACACGTTAATCGAAGCAGCATTTGTTTCATTAAGGTGATTGGCCCTTTTTATTTGGCGTGGAAATGCGAGCCATGAGAAAAAACGGTTATCTTCAAGAATATTTAATGTTGTGTAAGTTTCTTTGCGGAATCTTTTCTATAATATTAACAGTGATCAAATATAAATAAAATTGGCATTTTTCAATAGAAAACTGCCTGCTTCTTAACAAACAAAAAAAAGAAACTGTAACACTTAATAAACATCGATACATTATCTTAGAAGGGGTATTGAAAATATTAGTATAAATATTTCACTCGTTCTCGAGAAAACGGATTTTTCCAAACATCTGATTTGTTCGCAAGACCTGTCCGGTATCTAGCGCCATCTACGGTTTCTATAATCCATGTTCTTGTTGGCGCGGAAGAATACTTTGGTCGGTTGTGAGGCCACGCCACTCCTTTCACCTCCCACCCACCATCCTACAAAATAGGTATTAGACTTGCACTCGACAGGGCCAAGAGCCTTAAAAGAAAAATGTAGATACATGGTTTAACCCGTGTTTCTATTAATATATAATGCGCTTCAAAATTATACTAAAAAATACCCCAGAAAGTACCTATCAGTAGCCATCATATTGATTACCCTATAATGGACAGTTAATTTATATTAATAAATTGAAAAGTTTGTATGTCTCTCTGTCTGTCTGTCATGAACATTGCACGATATCTACCGCACGCAGAGGTATGACATTTTAAAATCAGTAGCCCAAACAAATGCACCTCAAAGCTGGAATGTTAAACTTTAGATTTTTTTTTAAATTTATCAAAAACTGGGTTGGAAGAAATAAAATTATTTTTTATTTTGTTTGAAACAACGCCACATCTGCTAGTCTTGAATTTTTATCGCAAAAAATGAGTCACTTTCGGATAAAAAATTAAGATAATATAGTGTTGTTTTTCTCTCTGCAGAAATCAGAAAAACTTCATAACCATATGATTGTGATGTATATCCATCCAAGAAAAGAGTAATAGTTAATTATCGGGGTAGAATATATTGTTAACTTATTCAAAAAGGGTTTCACCAGTCATTCATCCGTTAGCATAGTAACGGGTATCAACTCTTTAGGACATGATTGATTGATGTGTACTGGAAGTTTCAAACTTGCAATCACCCATTGGTGGTAGTAATAAGCCCGCGGGATTATTAATTACCAGCTTGGTGATATTTTCTTTTTCGTCACTCGCTATAATGTCACAACGTCTTCGTAGCTTTCGATAGATTCTCACACTCACCTAAACAACCGCAAAATTTCTCTTCTGTAGCAGATGATCTAGGAAGAGCAGTATTTTGGCAAATGCTTCCACTGATTATTTGTGTGTTTTCTTATAAACGCCTCGAATCAATGACATGCAGGACGATTGTTTAAAAAATAATCATCGCGGTCCTCTTTTAATTCCTTCAGTATAATTCGTGCCTTGTCAAACAGTTGCGTTTTTGTGACGTGGAAACCAGCGTTGCCTGACTGAATAATCTAGTGTTTGAGAAGAGTTTCTTCAATTTCTTAGTAAGATATTGTTGAAGGCCTCATTTTCCTTCCCAATGGTAACTTCCCCGCGAATTTGTTTACTAAGGTGACTCTAGTTACAGTGCATTGTGCTTTTTAGCAGCTTGAGTAAAACACTTCTACTGCGAAATATTTAAGTTTTCATTTTTATTTCTTTGAAGAATTTAACGTGCATTTTCTTAACCGAGTAGTTATATCAGCACGTGGTAATTACAATAATCAGGAGCAAAAAGGCCTACCAATTGTGTCGGTAAGGATATTTTCACATACCTTTCGTAGTTCTGTTACATACAACAATTGACATGGGAGCAAAGGTAGGTGTGATAAGGATTTTTTATCGTTGAAGAAAAAAATTCCGTCAACCTCAGCTGAGTTTGAACCCACAAATATCCTGTCCTGAGGCGAGAACTTTACCCCAAGATCACTTAGGCCGGTGAAATATTTAAGTAAGCGGTTATTTCAAATGATAATTGAGTCTTTATATTTTTAGTCCTTTAATTCCTTAGGATATGTGGTAAATTTCGGTGTACTAATTATGAGCAAGTGATAGTCAAATTGACACCATTGTTAACACTATATTTTAAATTTCGTATTTAACCTAATATGAATTAAATAGTATTTGGGTAGGGACACATAACCTATATAGCAACACTAATACAAAATATTACCTTATTTAAATACATGTTGAAATTCAAAAGGACACGGTAATTGAACCCAGGACCTCTAGCTTACTACTGCAATGTCCTTACCACTGAGCTATCTAGGAATTTCCCCATGCCCAGGGGATATTATTCGCTCATGTTTTAAGGCAGAGTCTGTGATGACCGTGCGTAAACCACCAGTCACATATGAGTGATCAAATAGATCACGAGCTACCAGATAACGCGCCACCTTTGATTTGGGAGACCTATATGCTGCCAACAGTCCAATGACATATTTTGTATGGATGCGCATATAATAATGAATAAAAAATAGATTTATCTAACCCATTATTTAATTACTTTTCCTAATTGGTGATTTCTAAGCTTTTTTTTTGGAAGTGGGTTGCATGTTAACTTGAGGCACAAAAGCACTCTAAGCCCAATGACACTTAAGAGCCAATGCTCAAAATAGAGAGGGGAAAAATTAGTAGTCTACCCTAAGAGGCCTCTTGTCTATGTGATAATTACACCTCCCTTATTCCGCTGACGAGTATAAACACTTACTTTACTATTAGCACTTGGAGAGCATTGACTTGCATTTCAAAACTACCATTATCTTGTTTACTATTATAAATAGAAAAAGGTGTATAAGTATATTTTTTAATCTACATCTTGGCAGGAAGATTCCTAAATGGTGACAATTTAAGATTACTTTAATAATTATTTAAGAATGTAGGTTTTCTGTTCCAATGATATATCTTTAATTAATTTTATCATCGCGTTTAACTAACAGTTCGAGTTATACGCTTGTGTCGTAATTACACCAATGGTCTTAGGGATTAGGAAGGCTATATTAAGTGTACCCACATTTGTGGGAAAGGAGAGTGTCAAATAATTTTGGAAAAACCACCCTCAGTACAACCGACTGAGATTCGGGTCTCGATCCCCCCAACATCGGCAGTCTAGCCTTCTACAAGAGTAGCGTGTCAGACCATGCGGCCACCTAAGCGGGTTTTATTTATATATATGTATCTCTCTTTAAAAGACCCGCCGAATAAAGTAATATAGGAGATTAAATCTCGAGTTGCTGTGGTGAAATCACAGCTAGGCAACGTCCCTAAGTTTTTATAAGAATACATGGACCCCCATTCCCATCAATTTCCAGGTGGGAGTATGGACCCCAAACCCCCATCCCCCACCTATCAACGGCAGCATTGATAACAAAAGGTTCCGGTTGTGATTATTGTGATTCCCTCCCCCCTCCCCAGCCGATCTTAAAGGTGAGTTATGGCTGTCTCCACGAAAGTAAGAGTGTGTCGCCCTGTGATGGAGGAGGAGAAGGAGGAATTGACCCAGATATTGTCGGCGTAGAACCGCGCTGTGCCGAGAGCTGTTTGGTTTGGACCGAACACACACACCAACCTCTTCGTTCGGGGTGCACACACACACACGTATACACAGACAGTATTTAGTGAGAGTGAGACTAAGATACGGTGCTGAACCATCATCTCTGGCCCACAGTTCCTGGAACCGTTTCTCCGGGGAGTTTGCTTTCCAGCCGAGCATTCAAGTCTCCACGTTAACAGCAAATAGGTGAGATCTAATGGGGGATTTTTTTGTATGTTCAAATATTGGATTGTTTATGTTGTGCGTGAACCAGTACCAAGTAGGGGCTGTTACCAATCCCCTAAGCTACCAGGTTGATGAGGCTCTATATTTAAAATCGCAAAATTTTCCGAATGTAAATTGTTCGATGAAAAACCATGTTGTTGGAAATCTATTCTCCCCCCCCTCCCCCTAAATGAAGGCGGTTGGTATCAAACATGAGCCTCCAAGGTCAGAGACAATATATCTGGGGGTAAAACCTGTAGGTACCAAGGGTTCCTTCACGTTCTTGAACAAAGCCCTCTTTTTTGGGATGTCCATGTATTTTTTTTTAAATTAGAATATAAATATTTTTTTAAACCAGCATCGAGAGTGTGGAGACATATTTATTTTATCATATTCTAGACATGTAAATATATCTAATTAATTACACCCTGAGCACTGGAACCAAACCTATGGTCTTTGGCTTAGTTCATCTAAACTCTACCACGGTGCTATCCAAGTTTTCGTGTGTCCAGGGTTTAATCGTGTATTCACATAAATTCAATGTAAATATTTTGTAGAGACTTTTAACAGTGGCTAAAACACTGTGACTTAACGATAATGTATTTGGTCAAGGCCGACTAGATAGTTTAATTCGTTGATAGTTTGTACCGGCACTGGAATGCGATTAAAAATATATATAATGTGTGTTTTGTGATCTATGCAGCAACGAGTAATCTATGAAGAGGTGACCCAAAAGTCGTGTTGTGAGCGCAGATTGAGACAGTCTCGTACAAACTGTGGACGCATACTCGACAAGTTGACAGTTTAAGTACTCTGTGCGAGCACTACAGTGATATAGGAAGTGTGTCAACATTTTCGAAGGAGACCCTGGACTGACATTGCGCTATACGGACGCCGGAACACTGCTTACGTCGTCCAAGACCGCACGATATGGCGCCAATTTACAAAGGTAACTAGTTTTTTTAGCACCACGTCCTACTAACCATTCTGGTTATAAGATTATATGTTAAGTACACCAATGTGTTAGGGATTTAGAGGAAGTGCACCCACACCTGTGTGTAGGGAGAATGGAAAATCACTAAGAAAAACCACCCTCAGTGTACCTGACGGGGATCGAACCCCAATATCACCATCTTTGGCAGTATAACACGAGAGTAGCGCATTAGACCATGCGACCACCGAAGCGGGTAAATAACTAATTGAACTCTGATCTATAATAAGTTAATCTTGAGTTTGTAATATTAAATGGTGATAGAAATGATGTATTAGCGAGATTTACTCACCATGGGTGAAGTATAGACCTGGGTCACGGACAAATAATATAGTCAGACACTCAATCTCCGGGTTAAAATGTTTGCGCTCCTTTTGGAAGCGGTTAGTCCTATCATCACCGAGCAGTGACACTAGCGAAGACCAGTGTTGAAAGACTCGAGCTGCCAAAAGGAGCGCAGCGAAACCACCGTAAGGTTGAGAGTCTATTTCTTACGTCTTGTCTGTAAATCAGATAGCCGAAGCTATCATTTATGCATTCTAGTGAGGATAACATCATTTAGATATCATATTCTGAAAATTAAAAAAATAGTATTGGCGTACTAAGCCGAAGGTCCCGGGTACGATTCCCGTGTCCAGGTGTAATTTTTCAATTTTAAGAATATAATATCTAAATGCTGTTATCCTCACTATAATGCATAAATGATTGTTTCGGCTATTTGATTCATTAATATGCAATCGCGTACAATTGTAATATGATTGTCAAATGGCTGCAATAATATATGCCAATCACCGAGTCGTGGGTGGCTGCGTTGTCTGATGGCTGTGATCTTATATAATCACGTACTTATAAGCTAATGACTTCCGCACGTCCATCATAGACTCTGTCTTAAACTATGAGTGAAGAGTGAAGAATATCCATGGGCACGAGACAAATCCTGGATAGCTAAGTGGTAAGAATATTGGCGTACTAAGCCGAAAGTCCCGGGTTCGATTCCCGTGTCCAGGTGTCAATTTTCAATTTCCAGAATATGATATCTTGTCTGTGACCTGGGTCTATCTCAACCGGGGAGTTAAATAATATAGTAATTGTTTATTTTGATTTTTCTCTATTTTTTAATAGCCGTCCGGGTTTTTACGCAAGTATTCGTGTAAACTTTCCCTTTTAAACCTTAAACATGCCTCACGCTAAGATTGGGTGGGGTGTACTTAATTAGCTAGGTTAATTTAGTTTAAATCTTTTTATTATTATTATTTGAGGTATTTAATTGTGCACTTTCTGAACCAAATGATTATATCAGCACGCAAGAATTTCTATGAGCGAGAGCCAAAGTGCATACCAATCTACAGGGAAAGTTATTTTAACATACCTTCCAGGATTTTCTTACACGCCACAATTGATATGGGACCGACGGTTTTACTTCCTCTCTGAAGGAAGTTGTGCTAATTATTTTTATTGCTCAAGAAAAATCCGTTGACATCGGCTGGGTTTGAACCCACAAACATCGGGCCCTGAGACGAGCACTTTACCCAAAGACCACCGAGTTCGGCTTAGTTTAAATAGTTCATGTGAATTAAAACATCTGATTCAATGAAATCAAATGTTTTATTTTTATAGTGACAATCGCCATTACTAAGAGGTGTCCGTTATTTGTAAAAATAGTTTTCTTCGCCACAAATGCAGCTATATTACCTCTAAAATACTTTCTTCCGCATCACTACACCATTAGAGTAATTTTAATAAATGTGTACAACCTGAACCGGTAGTAAGACGCGCTGATAAAATTAAAACTTTACTCCATAAATTACACGGTATTATTTGTTTATTTTTCTCTATTTTTAATCATTCAAGACAAGTACCGATAAGAAAAATTATGTGGGTCCATGGTATACTGGACCAATTGTGAAATATCCTTCTCGACTACTGAAAAAGAACAAATTATATAAAATATATTGTAATATATGTCAGCCCATTAAATTGTGCTGTGTAGCAACTAAGTAAACAGGACATTCCTACTTTCTGAAAATGTCAGCGAGTGTTGCGTGACCTGGGGTTCATACATATCATAAATTAATTTAAATGCCTTACCGGTGTCACAATATGGGAGTAAGCCCTTGGTTCGCGAGAAAGCAAAGGAAAGTCTTTGTAGGAAATAAACTATATTAGATTGAATGTAAACCGGTACCGGCTCTTGTTTCTGTTAAGTTCTGTTCCGCCGGATGTGGTTGTTTTAACGTGGAAGTCGTATCGTGGAGAAAATTACATTTATGTTATTGTTGTTTTAGGAAGCGTCAGACGGTAAAAATTGTTTTGTTTTTTTACTTTCTGTAAGAATTAATTACTCTCATTCGTGTTCTGTACTGAGTGTTTCTACCGCTAATGGGAAGGGAGGGTGAAGGGGTGTTTCTCAAACATTTTAAAACGGTAGATGGACAGTGTCGTGGCGTAGTTTGTTGCGAAGGTGAGTAGAGCTTGTTATTATTATTATTATTATTATTATTATTATTATTATTATTATTATTATTATTATTATTATTAGCACCGCGTCTTACTACCCGTTCGGGCTATACGCACTTACGCTAATGGGTAATGGTAGGATGATTGTGAGATGAAATGGAGGACCTACAGTTTAACGTGGAATCCGAACCACGGTGGAGGCTTGGCATTCCCCACATTCACAAGATGTCTTGTCAGAGGTGAAGGAGGGATTTGGAAATCAGATAAATCTGTGCCGGAACCAAGGATTGAACCCCCGGCCACCATCACAGAAGTCTGACACCTTACCCCTAGACCACCAGGTCACCATGTGTAGAGCGTGTTAAAACTGTACCTGTGATATGTTCTCCTCCACTATGTCCCCGTTTGACCAATCATGCAAAGGCTCTGCTCTACACACCTCACACGGGAGTGTATTTCCGTTGATAACTGTCCAACGAGTGTCCTACTGAATGAGGAGAACAAATCACAGGCGCAGTTTAAACCAACTCGTCTTTCCCTGGCAACAATTCACGACACGACACTGACATTGCCCGACTACGCCGAATGAGGAAGCGCAGTAAATGTTGGAAGAAGCATTTTCCGCTGCTTTGACCAGGTTTTAGAGAAATTTTGGGAGGGTTTTCAAATCTCATTTTAGAAAACATTCTAAGTAATGATTAAGTAAGGAGTAGTAATGATTATGGTTAAGACTTAGATAAAAATTTAAGATTAGCAATATAAAGTAAAAGGTTATTATACACTGATGAATTAATGAAATGTTAAATCATATTAAAAAGTTGAAAGTGATATACTTTAATGTTAAAAACCGCTACGATGTGCTTACAACAAGCATAAATTTGTCAATATAAGTTTTAAAATATATAATAACATCATTGACAACAATTATTAGATCATAAGTTTACGACTAGTCAAAACATAACATACACAACATATTAAAATAATTAAAAATATCTAGGACAAAAATTGAGGATAACAGAAGTTTTAAATTAAAGCAACCCGCCTCGGTGGAGTAGTTGGCTAACGCGCTTGTCGTGTTGAAGCTCGACTGCTGAGGACGGGGAGATCGAGGTTCGAATCTCGATTCGGGTGAACTGGGGGTGGTTTTTCCTAAATGGTTTTACACTCTCCCTCCACCCAAATGTGGGTTCACTTCCTCTAATTCAATCTTCCCAAGTCCTAATCCATTAGAGTAATTAGTACTTAAAGCGTATAACACGAACGGGTAGTAAGACGCGGTGCTAGATATTATTAATATTATAAATTAAAGCACTGATGTTGAATAGTAACATACAATTAATCTTGTAGGAATAACGTCTTTCAAAGTGGTACAAAAGAATTTAATTGTAAAGTCTAAAACTGCGAATAAACTTTGGTAATTAAAATAAGTTAAGTGTAGAATCTAAGTCTTATTCTTGTTTAGTCCCATTACTCCTTTTAGCAGGTGATCGGCGATTAAAATAAAGCCGATTCGATTTTTGCCGACATGTTTCGGTACGATTATATCATAATCATGACGCAAAGTCGTCGTGCGGGTACACAAGTTGGTGTTGGTTGGTGTTGGTGGTCCCGCATATATATATATATATATATATATATATATATATATATATATACCAACCAGGAATTGATCCTGGGACCCCTAGACTCGCAGTCAGGTGCACTAACCACTGCACCATGGGACCAGATTAGAGGGTGTTGAAGCGTAGATTTTGATTCGCAAATCCTCTATTAGATATTCTGATTTGAATATATGTTAAAACCAGGACCCCACGTGATGCAAATACTGGCAGGGAATCTATGTTTACTAAAAATGTAGCACAAAGTTCCCACGACCCGATCGCATTAACGTTCTCATAGGACAAATAATAATAATAATAATATAGGTGTGTATAGAAAAAGGTGGAGACGACTTGATATTTCTTAACACCTTCATCATAGTCGCACTGTGTCAGTGAAGGACGTTTTACTTTCGAAAATGAAAAGTAAATCAAATAAAACAAGAAGTGTGGTCAATGCGTGATGCAGCAGGAATGTGGGTCATTATCACGATACAGTTGAGGCGTATGGTAACGTGCGCAACTCTGCGCGGTTAGATTTATTAGCACAGCGTCTTACTACCCGTTACCCGTATGTTTTAATCACGCTAATGTGAGAAGAATGAGTAAGGTCTAGTTTAGAGAAAGTGCACCCACATTTACGCGAAAAAAATTGTAGTAATCCATTTAAATCAAAGCACTCTCAGTACATCCGACCAAGATTCGAACCTTAATCTCCCCGTCATCGGCAGTCTAGTCTACTGCGTAGGTAGGGTTAGACCACGTGGCCACCGAAGCGGGTGCGAATAATATATTACTACACCTCCATATTAAATATTGTTTCATATATTTAAAAAGAAATGGTATGGAACTCCACACGGACTTTCTCGCTCTATGGTTTAAAAATGGAGATATTTACTCAAAACTCGTAATATATGTGAAACTAAATAATTTACACTAGTAAATCCAAGCATAAATTGCACTATACTTACGTAAAACTTTTTTTTGACCTTGTTTTAAATTTTATAATTTTATTCTTAAGGAATTAATATCCTCATTTGTATGTGTGGACCGATAAACAAGATCGATATTGAGTCCAAAAGGGTCAACACTTAGTATTAAAATTTTGACCTCCGCTTAAAATTTTACCATTTTATTAGGTGTTGCTCACCTTCAGGTCATCGTATTGTTATTAAATGGCTCATTTATAAATTTTTACCAATAAAAAATGTAAATATTGATTGTTGAGTCTAAAATGAAGGAAATATATCACTGTTGTATAAACATTAATTTTCTCCTAAGAGGTTAAAGGAAAAATAACATAAAACTTTTTGAGAGACCTATATTTAATTACTTTATGGCATTATAAATTATTATTGCTTTAAAATTTAAGAAGTATCTTTTCTACAACTAAAGTTCACAAAATTGTATTAATATATTTGCCAATATCTCAGAAACTGTTGGTTTAATAAAAAATATATTTCAAATAAATTTTTTTTATGTTTAATAGTACTACAATTTTGCAATGATAAGTTGTTAAGTACCTCAAATAGTTGCGGAGACACGGAAATATCCGCCTCTGTAAAGTACCCTAAACGTCATTTTTATAGGATAATGAAAATAGCCATTTTGTTTATAATCTTAATCAACGCCTAGATGCAAATTTTAATCAAAATCGTTAGAGCAAATTTTTCCTCTTTGCTTTTTTATTAATCTACTCTTAATTTTAGTGTTAAATAAATACACAGACAGACGTCATTGAAAAAAACTCTTTTTAGCAACCGGTTAGGGGGTGTTCATGAGATGTAGACATCCATCAACATTTCGGGTTAGATTTTTTTTTTACGGTCAAAATACTTTGCTTTCAGTGTTCAAAAATTTAAAATATGAATATATTTGCGTATAACTTGAAAGTTATTGGTTTTATAAAAATATAGTTCAATTAAAGATTTGTATTATAAATAGCCCCACATATTTGCAATGATAAGTAGTTTTATATCTCAAACAGTTACGGAGATGTGATAAGAAAAATAAGAGTTTACGCATTAAACTGGAAACCTTAAAATCATTTTGCCGAAATATTGAGAGTAGCCATTATGTTTGGAATATTTATAAATGTTTAGAGATTAAATTTAATCAAAATAGTTAGAGCCGATTTTGAGAAAATATAATTTTTCTCCTTTTGCCATTCAGTAAACTACCCTTAATTTCAGGGTTCGATATCCATTTCTAAGAATCCCCTGGGACAACCCCGTGAAAACCCTAAATACCAAGTTTTAGCCCGATCAGTAAAATAGTTTGGGCTCTAGGCCAAGGTACAGACAGACAGACGGAAATTCAAAAACCCCTTTTTAGGATTTGGGTGGTCATGAAACGTCAACATTCGTCAAAATCTCGAGTTCGATTTTTATAGCGAGAAAGTAAAAATGCCAATGAATATGTGTTTTGTCTAAATATTATTATATTAATTGTTACATGATCACAAATAAAATTACTGTCGACAGGAAACTTTTTTTGCCCTTCTGATTATGGTGACTCCTTAAGTTTTATGTGTCCTAAAACTAAAATAATAATAATAATAATAATAATAATAATAATAGTGTGCACCATGCAGACTTTCTCTTTCCTTTATTAAAAAATTGAGACTTTTCTTAAAACTCATACGATTTGGGAATTGAAATAATAAATCTTGTGAAGAAACTCATTGAGAAATAAAGTATCATCTCTTTTCACCAAAAAGAATTACAATCAACTCCAGTTTTCCAAGGCCTCAATTTAAAATAAATATTTGACAATAGCTTGAAAACTTAGTTTTATAAAAATATATTTCAAGTAATTGTATTTTATTTTGAATATAACTACAACTTACCAACGATAAGCTATTTAGTAAGTAAAATAGTGGAGAAGATATTATCAAAATTGAAATTTTCGAATATCTAAATACCCTAAAAGTAACGTTCATGGATAAACGAAAATTTGCCATTTTGTTTGTCTTACTAAACAGTTCATAGAAATAAAATTTAATCAAAATTATTAGCGTGGATTTTGAGAAAATATTTTTTTCATTGAGGGAAACTTATAAAAAAAACTAGATACTAAGTTTTAGCCCGATCGGTAGAATTGGTTTTAGCTATAGCCTTAGATACAGACAGACACACAGACAGATGGCATCGTGAAGACCACTTTTTATATTTCAGGGTGTCATGAAACGTTGACATTTAACCAAAGCTAGAGTTTAATTTTTTTATGATCACAATATTTCTCTCTCCGAGGGGTCGAGAGGAAGTAAAAAGTGAGTCTACATGCGAAACAGTTTAATGGATTTTATTAAAAACTTTATATCTAGATGTAATTTAGTCATAACTTTAGGTTAAGTGGTGATTTTGATTCTTTCTCTAAATTTAAGGGTAGTTTACTATGGAGTGATTTTTGAAAATTCTAAATTATTTTTTTTTTAAATGGGTCTAACGATTTTACTTAAATTGTATATTTTAAGAGAGATTATAATATGATATATATATGTGTGTTTTTGTTTGTCTTAAAAAATATTCATCAAGGGCCGATCATTGATAACTTACTATTTAAATTTGAAGTTTTTTAATAGAGGCTTTTACGATTTTATTCAAAATGTATTTCTGACAAGTTTCTTACTTTGAAAATAAAAATAACTTTGTCAAAGAAAAAAAATTAGGCCAGTTTACTGAACATTTTATATTAATATATGTATGATAAATTATGTAGGCTTAAGTACCAACTGTATTTTTATGCATTTCTGCATGTTTGACTGAATCTTCCAAATGTTCTCCAGTGAATGATTACAGGGTGTCCCCGATTTGTTAAACCTCTTTCAGTCGCTGCGTGGTCAAAGGCATTACTCTCGCAATAAACTAGACTTCCGAAGATCGAGGTTCAAAACTCTGTCGGCTGTACTGAGGGTGCTTTTCCCAAAATAGTTTTCCACTCTCCCGCCACGTGAATGCGGGTATACTTCATCTAAATATAACCTTTATAATCCTAAAAAACCATGACGTTATTAGTGCATATGCGTATAACCTGAACAGATACTAGGACGTGGTTTTAAAAAACAACAAACAACCGAGCGTGACTCTGCCCGTGACCGTACAGTTTAAGATATGGAGTAAGTTGTGCGAGTATTGCGCGCGCAAACCAGAATACGATGTTGTTATTTGTGTTGCCTCATCGCTCGTTATGACCGACCGGTCTATTAGTGGCCTCTCTGACCAACTACCGTCGCTCATTCATTTCAAAACACACACAACGGCCATACGTTTGAATAAAGGCCCAATTATCTAGACATGAACCCAAACGGTTCTTTGCCTATGCAAGCTATGCGTCCGGAGGGGGGGCCCCCGAGGATTAGGGGCACCAAAGCTACCCCCTTTTTTTAATCGTTTAAATAAATAAAAATACATAAAATATATGAGAGCAGTAAAATTATATTAGTTATAAGAGCATCACTCGCCTCGGTGGCGTAGTTGGCTAACGCATTAGTTTCGTGTTGAGCTAGACTGGCGAGAACGGGGAGATTGAAGCTAGAATCTCGGTTGGGTGAACTGCGGGGTACGGGGGTTCCTAAATTGTTTTAAACTCTCCTTCCACGCAAATACGGGTTCACTTCCTCTAAATTCAACCTCCCAATTCCTAATCCATTAGCGTAATTAGTACTTAAGCGTATAACGGGTAGTAAGACGTGCTGCTAAATAAAAATATACTGTTCGATTAGTGTTTGTTGGTTTCCCCCCCTTCTCTCCTGAGACCACGTCGCTCGTCTCTCCTCCCCTCCTGATTCTACGTCACACATCTTCCTTGCCCATAGGTCGTGGGCACACTTGGCAGTGCCCAAGGGTCCCAGTCTAGGATGCTGCCATTTTGTTTGTTATGTACCATATGGACCATTTACATTTTATTCCCGTGGGAAGGGCTGGGAGAGTCTCGATGCATTTCACCCAGGTTCCTAAAATGCTATTAAGAAGGCACTGCATTATGGATGTCACTTAATAACTAAAATAATAATATTTAGCACCGTGTCTTACCACCCGTTCGGGTTATACGCTTTAAGTACTAATTACACTAATGGATTAGAATTTGGGAAGGTTGAATGAGAGGAAATGAACCCGAATTTGCGTGAAGGGAGAGTGGAAAACCATTTAGGAAACCCCCCCTCCCCCAGTTCACCTGACCGAGATTCGAACCTCGATCTCCCCGTCCTCAGCAGTCGAGCTCTACACGACAAGCGCGTTAGCCAACTACGCCACCGAGGCGGGTCCCTTAATAACTATTTGATGTCAAAAATACTGTGTAGAAACATTTGTTCATAAAATTATTGTGTTGAAATATGGTATACTTATTTATGAATAATATGTTTAAATGTTCTTCTTCTTTCAAAGAAGCTTTTCCGAATTAAAGCTAATAAAGTCATTGAGATCAACTATGACACATTAAAGAATGACAGGACTAGCCACTCTATCTTTTTAGAATAATATTTGTAGTCAGCTAAACGTCAGAAGCATAATAGATGACTTCACAGCAAGAAAAGTTAAAAAGTAAAAGTCCGACATGTTACCCCTAGACCACCAGGTCAACTCTCTTTTTAATTAATTAATTCAAGCTCACACGTTGCTTTTATTTTCAAGATCATATAATATATAGTTAACTTAATA
This sequence comes from Timema douglasi, assembly GCA_901482245.1. Taxonomy (NCBI): domain Eukaryota; kingdom Metazoa; phylum Arthropoda; class Insecta; order Phasmatodea; family Timematidae; genus Timema; species Timema douglasi. Next base: position 58,940 of record CABEEJ010004607.1, read on the forward strand.
TAATTTTGGTTTTGTCTGATTCATAATATTATCTAACTTGTTATGCGATTGGACTGTTCTAATATTTTATGAAAAATATATCTATCTGCAGTTCGCAGGGGTTCCCAAATTGCCTAGGACCGGCCCCGCTGTCCAGGCTATACGCATATATGACAATTACTCTAATGGGGTAAGGAGGAGGGAGAAGCATTTTAGGGATAATTTACCCACATTTGCGTGGAAGGAAAGTGGGAAACCATTTAGGAAAAAAAACCACCCTCAGTAGACACAACCGGGATTAGAACCTTGATCTACCCATCATCAGCAGGCCAATCTAACATGAGAGTAATGCCTTAGACTATTCAGCCACTAAAGAGGGTTTTGGTTCTAATTTTTCACACTATTTTCATGTATCTTATCAATTAATTCCATTTTATACATCGCAAAGTTCCATAGATATTATTTGTGGACTTGATCCAATAAGACGGATATAAGAAAAAAATAGTTTCCATCGGTGATCTTAGAATATTTGTCCCCGAAAATTATATTTAAAAAATACCTCAACCCCCCCTCCCCCACCTTGTTGGCTTTACCTGTCACCTACTTCTTCTTCGCACCGAATCTTACAAACCATTCGGGTTATACGTTTATGTACTAATTACACTAATGGTTTTAAGGATTAGGAAGGTTATATTTAGAGTAAGTGTACCTGCATTTGCGTGTGGATGGAGAATGGTAAGCCATTTAGGAAAAACCGCCCTCGGTACACCCGACCGAGATTCGAACCTCGATCTCCCCGTCATCGGCAGTCTAGTCTACTGCGAAAGTAGCGTGCTAGACCATGCGGCCACCGAAGCGGTTTCGCCTGTCATAAGTGTGTAAGTGTAAGTTGTGAAACAAATGGCATACGTGAGCTAAGACGAGAAGCACAAAACAATACCACTTTTTTTCTGTCAGAAAAAAACACCATAATGTGTTATCCATTATTATTAATTAGAAACTTTCACTCTTTTACTTTCTCTTGGCCCCTCGGAAGTATAGTGATTGTCAAAAAATCTAACTCCATATTTTGATAAATGTTGACGTTTCATGACCCCTTGAAACCAAAAATATGGTTTTCGCGATGTCGTATGTCTATATCTCGACCTAGGGCTTAAACTATTTTAATGATCGGGTTAAAACTTGGTACCCATCTAGGGTTTCAATAAGTTTTCCCTGATGGATTTTTGAAATTAGATATCCAACCCTAAAATTAAGGGTAGTTTACTGAAGAACAAAAAGAAAAAAATTATATTTTCTCCAAATTCACTTTAATAAATCTTATTATTTTATTTTATACCGGCATTGTTTATCATTACAGCTTTAATTTTCTCATAAAAATGATTTTACGGGCACCTTACATTGGCAGAAATGTAGAATTATTTTGATAATATCTCCGTAACGGATTGAGATACTAAATAGCTTATCGTTGTAAAGTTTTAACCCGCTTCGGTGGCCGCATGGTCTAACGCGCCAATCTTGTGTTGGACTAGACTGCCGAAGACGGGGATATCGGGGTTCGATATCGGTCGGCTGCACTAAATGTGGTTTTACAAAATAACTTTCCACTCTCTCTAAGCAAATGTGGGTGTATTTCCTCGGATTAATATTTCTTCATTACTAACCCATTAGTGTAATTTTTATCAATACATAAGAGTATAATCTTAACGGGTGGTAAGAAAAATGAAAAAACTATAAAGTTGTAGTACTATTCGAAATTAAACTTTTTTGTTTGGACTATATTTTTATGAAATCATTACGTAGTTTCTGAGCTATAAGCATATATAAATATATATATATATAATTTATGACGCTCTTTGACAATTGAAATTGATTGTAATGCTCTCTGGTGGACAAAGATGTTCCTCTTCTTTCACTGCTTTTGTAAAATGGAATATTATTTCATTTATGCTCTTGGGTGGAGTGTTTCTGCAACAGTGTATATTATTTCGTTTAACAAATCTTTCGAGTTTTTAATATATATTTCTATCTTAAAATAAAATAGAGAAAAAGTCTGTGCGGTGCACCTTGTCTTTTTTTTTTCTCTCTGTCTTGAGATATTTAAAGTGTAATTTCTAAACAAAGGTTGGTTTCAAAACACGACCAAACAAATCCTGCGATTATTGACACTAAGCCAATGTTGGGTAAAACTATCAGATACACTAATGCTAGGTTTATGTCTCGTCTGGTATCGAACCTTGATAGTTTGCATTCGACCTGCCTAAACACTTAGCCATGGAAGGCGAGCAACTTTCACTGTTACGTCTGAAAGTGGCAAGAAAAAAAAAGTAAAAGAGGAATAATGTGCATATAAATTACGTGAATAGAAGTGACGCAACCTTTATATATATATATTAAAACACGGTGTAGTTTTAGGTAAAAAAATTGACTTGGGTACAAACTCGAAAGTGCAGACGGAATTAAAGTATGGTTCTAGTTATCTGAACGAATTATGTATCTATTTATTTTATCAGAGCAAATAAACATAATGTATTTATGATGTAAACAAGGTTTATTGAATACGTGAAAACATGGTTGATGGCACGAATTATGTATCTGACCTTGATCTAAGAGGTATGATTAGCTGAACAAATAGTCTACCTCTCCTCAGTCCCGGCACAGATTTACCTGATTACCAAACCCTTCCTTCACCTCTGACAAGACATCTTGTGAATGTGGGGAATGCCAGG
>CABEEJ010004608.1:0-15186 GCA_901482245.1 Timema douglasi
TCACCCTACCATTACACATTAGCGTAAGTGCGCATAACCCGAACGGGTAGTAAGACGCGGTGATAATAATAATAATAATAATAATACTATTACTTAAAATATTTTATCATCACAGATTATTATTCTTTCCTTGTTTTATGCTAATTTAATAATTTCAGAACATATTATTATTGTAACTATCTCACTGATGATCTTTAGAAATGTTATTGTACCTGTTTTAATTGGCTTCATAATTCATGATAATTAGGTTCTCACTAAATAAATTATCTCGCATTTTATGTTTCTTATTTTTATCTTGCTTCAATTGACCAGGAAGTTTTATCAATCAATTTAAGTATATGTAACTTCTAAGTACGTTCCTTATATTATAAATTCATATTTCTCCTTACTAAAAACTATAATGAATATCTTTGAATGACTTTTATCAATAAAAATACTATTTTATGTGACCTCAGACTAATAAGGTTCTAACTATATATGTATATGAGATTCGATCTGCCTTGTGCCAAATGGATGTAGTGTCACATCCTTGCCCTCCTTGTTCCAAGAGTTCCGGTATGATGTTAGTAAGAATAGCGGGAGGTTTTCACTGCCTACCACGGTTGCTACATAATGGAGTCTAAACAAACACAATCTGGTCGTCCTACCAGACGGGGGCAAACTTGGCGAGAGTACACCACGCGGTGGAAAAACGGACGTTGTCGTAACGGAACAGGAAACTCTATGAATCTAAGTTTAAGTGTCATATATTGAACCTTAGCTGACTTATTTTAAATGTTCTGGCCCCTACAGTGTGAGCTAAATTGTAACGTCACTGATTAGCTCGTTCCACGTTGCGCGCCTATTTCTAACAACCTCGTTACGGGGCCCCATTGTTTGACGCCAATTGTAACGTTCATATCTGGTACCACGTTTGGGAGCCAAATTGTAACATTCTCTAAATGCTACCATTTATAACGCCCCTCGTTGGGCGGGTAGCATTTCTATAACGGGCCCCACTGGTTGATGCCAATTGTAACATTACTATAACGGGTACCACTGTTTGGTGCCAATTGTAACGTTCTTTCAATGCTACCATTTATAACGCCCCTCGTTGGGCGGGTAGCATTTCTATAACGGGCCCCACTGGTTGGTGCCAATTGTAACATTGCTATAACGGGCACCACTGTTTGGTGCCAATTGTAACGTTCTTTAAATGCTACCATTTATAACGCCCCTCGTTGGGCGGGTAGCATTTCTATAACGGGCCCCACTGTTTGGTGCCAATTGTAACGTTACTATAACTGCCTCCACGTTGTGCGCCTATTTCTATCTTACCTATTAGTTATTAACACTCCCTACATTAGGCTTCACTTTTTGTGATATAAATAAATAACGTCAGATAAAGTTGATATTAGTTTATTCAATGATAGGTATTAATAACTTTGATAGGAAAAGATCATGTTTAACGAAGGGCGAGCACGCGTCTGTCCATCACAATGACTGATGTCACAGTGGCTCTGAGATTGCACCACACGTTTGGTATATCTCAGTCCAATAGAACTTACTAGAATGTTTAAGAACCGGAAACTGTCTCAAATTAAACACCTACATTATTCTGGTTTGTTTGAGAGAAGGAAGTTAATTTTTAAAAGACTTTAACATTGTAGTTTGACTCAACTTTACGTTAAACACTGAAGTTAGTTACAGTAGCTGATGCCTCCTACCTTCAGGGCGTGAGCTTAAAAAAAAGAAATAACTAATAATTTCCTAGTTAGAATCTGGTAACTATCATATCTGAATAATTTAGAAGAAGAAGTGCTTTAAGCGCCAAGTAATAAAATATATAAATTAAAATAATATATATATATATAATTAAGATGAGAATATTGTCAATGCTTTCAAATATTCTTTAGGGTCAAATCAGGGATAATACAATATAAATATAACTTTTTATTAGACACAAACATAAATTTTTCGGTCAACATTGGTAACGTTTTACTGTTTTCTTAGTGTTATTTTATCGTTTTTTAAATGCGCTATTGTGATAGTAACGGATATGGCCTAATTTAGAAATATTGTACCCGTATTTGACCAGAGGGCGAATAATAGAAAAAACATTTAAGGAAAACCACTTTTAGTACCCCTGACTGGTATTCGAACGCCAATCTCTTAGTAACTAACAGTACAATCTAATGTGAGAATGAGTCCTTAAATTATTCGAGCACAAAAGCGAGTTTTTGTCGGTATTGATCATCTCTCAAAAGCGACAGCTGCAGATTATATGACTTGACGTATCAGTACGTGGAGTAGATATATTAACTTGTATAGCTGTTAGGTAATGTCTTCCTATAAAAAATATACCGTACTTATTTGATTTGAATGCATATAATTACACTGATGGAGTAGGAATGAGTTAAATAGAATGTAGAGGAAATGTAACTGTAGATCTGTTAATAAGGATTGACCTGCTTTTGGGACCACATGGTCTAAAAGGCACCACTCTTGTGTTAGACCAGACTGCCACTGACTGAGTGATCGGGGTTTGAATCCTGACTAATCATAAAGTGTCGAAGATTTTGACAGGAAGTGTCAATGTTGACAGAAAACCCTTTCCAAGAGGCTTATTGGTTGAGAGGGGGTCGATCTTTTAAATCTAGTGGACTCTGGTTCAATCCTAGCTGATGGTGTTGGATGTTTTATTTTAAAATTCGAGTCCGTACTTCCGTCTAATTCGATAGGGGCTGTCCTAGGTTAAGTTAGATTATAAAAAGGGCTATCATATAATTCTTGTTCCGGGATGTTCACGTTAAATACTCCAATACACATTGCTCTAAATACAAATTAATTTAAACTTTTGTAGCAGAATCATATATCAGTTGGGTTGTTTTTTTTGCGTCCACCACGTCCTACTACTCCTCTTGGGTATCCACATATTACATTAATGTGGTATCGATGAGTAAGGTATGGTTTATAGGAATTGTACCCGTATTTACGCAGATGAAACAATTCAAGTAACATCAACCTGCCGGGATTTGAACCTCTACATCCCCGTTGCTGGCAAACCAGACAAACAGACACTGATGTTTTTGACCACATACTTGTTTGTTATTGTTGGCTTAGTTCACGTATGTGACTTATTGACAGTAGAACTACACGGAAAAAAAAATTAAAATTTTGCTTGGGTCAAAAAATTATTCATTATTTTTTCTTTACAATTAATTTAAAAATATATCTAAACAGACATTAAAAACTGTTTAAATACATTGAGAATGTATAACAAATATAAATACCTGAGTGGTTAAATACATCTTTTAGTTCGTTCAGAAGATAATAATAATAATATTTAGAACCACGTCTTACTACCCGTTCGGGTTATACGCTTTAAGTACTAATTACGCTAATGAATTAGGTATTGGGAAGGTTGAATTAGAGTAAGTGAGCCCGCATTTGCGTGGAGGAAGAGTGTAAAACCATTTAGGAAAAACCACCCCCAGTTCACCTGACTGAGATTCGAACCTCGATCTCCCCGTCCTCAGCGGTTGAGCTCAACACGACAAGCGCGTTAGCCAACTACGCCACCGAGGCGGGTTACATATTAATAAATATTAAATTTGGAAACAAGAAATTTGCTTGTAGATAGAAAATTGTACAAAAGAAATATTTCATTTGTGGTTCCTTAAAACACACTCATATCATCCTGCTTCATTCAATAGAGTTAGCTTACCAATATAGAGCACACTGGCGTATAGGCCAATTGACATTCTACTTAGTAAAAGAGAGAATTTACGATCAATTCAATATGCAATCAATTTGATTGAATTCCCATGCTTAATAATTCACAATGTGTAGTAATATTTATACCAATCACTCCCTTTTAAGTTGGATATTATTTTAAACAATTTTTCTTGTGTATATTACCCAAACTGGAAGTAAAATGTGATGAAGATAAAAATTTCATCACATATAATTGGATGTTGAGGCGTTCTATCCCTCTGCTTCTTTTATCTTCCTGTGATGTTCTCTAATCCAAGCTAACGTTATTGGTTTTTGGTTTCTGCCCGCTTGTGGCTTGCCCTCTTGTCCTAAACATCACGACTTACCCCAAGCACCCCCTGAAATGAAGTTCCTGGATGCGGTTAACCCCCTCAGGATCACACTCATTCGTCAGATCGTCAAACTGAACCTTTGGTGCCTCTAATACCCCAACCCCATCTCTCCTTCTCTTGCCATCTTCGCTGCTTGTCCCACCGCTTGCAGTACTTGACTCATCTCTTCCCTCGTACCCCTTTTTTTCCCTCTCAACCCACCACCTCAACAATCCATCAAAAGAGCGCGGGTATTTCTTTCTCTCTCTTCTCTTCCATATGCTCTGTTGAAGCAACACGCCTGCCCTCTAGCGTGTAAACATGGAGGTACGCCAAACCAAACTTTGCTGTGGTTAAAAGACTATTCCCCAACCCTTAAACTTACTTTATCAAGCTCATTTTCATTACAGCTTCTGAACGAATAGATATAAGAGCAAAGGTTCTATTGTTTTTTAAAACTGAAGCAAAGGATAACAAATGAGTTGTAGAAAGGGCATACTTCTTTGAGGAAAGCGTTATAGTAAAGGTGATAATCAAAATATGCTTGTCTTACGGTATTTTAAAAATAACTAAAATGAAAGCTTATTGTACTGTACGTAGCTAGAGTGATGTTGGGTGTTTATAGTAGGGCCGTATCAAAATGTGGGTAGAGATTTCAATATATCCCGTGAAAATATTATTAATAACTAGCATTTTCCCACGGCTTTGTTCCCATTAAACAATACATCAACATATTTAACCATTTTAATTGCTAGAAAAGAATGAACGTAGACTAGAGAAGTGTTTGATATGTTTTAAAGTTAGAGGAAATGCTGTTAAAATGGAATACCATTTATTTTTTTTCATAAATAGCAAAGCGTATTTTCACATTTTTTCATCGAGTTCCATATTAAACTTATAATTAATATGTTCCTAACTATTTTTAGTGTTTAAGGCAAAATCAATAACTTTTAATGTTCTGTACGAGCACTTAAAAGAGATTTGGAACAAATGAGGGCAATATGGAATAGGGAGTGCAATATGGAATACTACTCATTTTATATAAAAATTAATTCTATTTATTAAAACTAACAAATGTTTCATAAGAAAGTGTAAAAGAATGCAAATATTATGTGTAAAACATTAAAATAGTAATAATAATGAATCATTGAAATAATACATTGTAATAAAAAATAAAAAAATAAAAAAGCATTGTTAATAATGAATTATTAAAATATAATAGATTAAAATATTGTAACATGTTACATTGTTCTTTTAATAGATTTCTCAGGTGTTAAGAAAAATGTTTAATCTTACGTTGACAAAATAAATCACTTGCCAAATACTTGAAAAATGTGCGGGCATTATGGAATAGTAGTATTCCTTATTGCCTAACTCGCCATTTTGGAAAACAATATTTTTTGTCAGGTTATAATTAGAGTAAAATATTGTTTCAACTCAAAGATAAGCATGAATGAGCCTTAACCTAATGGTTAATGTTGATTAGAATTAATAAGAACAGTAGGCTAAAGAAATATACAGTAGCCCCATGGCTTCTATGGTGCTGACTGACAGCTGACAGCTGACAGCTAAAAGCTTTGAAAAGTTACCAGACCAAATTATGTATCCCTACGCCGAACCAAATGATCTCTAAAAACATGTGATTAGCAGCTGTCACTTCTGACGGTCAAAATTTAGGTAGGGCCTATATACCTAAATGTTGACCCTCAGAAGTCAGCTGTGAGCTTTCACTCAGCACCAAAGAAGCCACCGGGCTACTTTTTTTTATGTAGCATGATCAACACTAGCCTGTAAAAGTTCCTGTGACAGCAAAAACAAACAATCGTCTCTCACAAACAATCAATTGATCTGTCGAAGTAGTAGTCAAAGAGGTAGTCACTAACTCTTTAAAATTGATTTATGTAGTAGTTGAAATCGTTAACAATGATATTCCGTATTGCCCGACTATTCCATAATACCCGCATCTCCTCTACTAATATTCACAAATAAACATGAGCTCACCCACAATCACCCCCTGCCCCTTTATACACCCCAGCTCATACCAAGTACCATTTTAAGTATCCGTAATATCAGCCGCAACGTATACTCACTGCTTACGTCCGGTTTTGCCAACACTTCTTCGCTCGCTGATGAGCTATCGTGGTGGTCTAAAGCTTACTATGTTTTTTGAAATATAGTGAGTACAACAAAATACTTTTGTTTCTAAATCTGATGAGTTTTTTTTAGTCTACTGGCAACAAACAAACAGAAAGACAGACAAACATTATAAAAATGGATTACTTGGTATTCTTATCGTTTATACTTAAAAGATAAAAAGGAAAATCCCACAACAATTCGAATGCACAGATAAACCCGAGAGTTTTATTAAATGTACAACTGTAATATGTAAAGAGAAATAAAAGAAATAAATTAAACTAATCACCTTATCACACTAAATAAAATTGTTCTGTGTTTAGTACCAAGAAACCAAACTAAATAAACCTTATTCACGAGCATGTGTGGATCCAGTGGTGGGTGGGGACGCACGCCCCTCTCAAGAAATTAAACATAGCAAATCAATGTTAAAGTCATTACTAGTTTTATTGTCACGTAATACTATCTCACTAACCAGATTTCATATCCGTTTAAATTGTTATTGTTAATATTATTAAATGAATGATAATATACGGTTATTATTATAAATACTTAAAAACAAAAGTGGATTAAGTATTAAGCCGGAAAAATAGGCATTAATGAAATCACCCAAATTAAAGTGGCGTGCCTTTGAGTTCCCTCTCGTTTAGCGTCACACTACGGGCTAAAACCCCATTCAATTGGCGCCATTCTGTCGTCAAATGCGATGTTCCTTGCTGCCAATGTTGTTTTCTGGTCAGTGACAGCTTTTTTTACTAATACGCCATGATGGTTTTATTATAATGTTTTATATTCATCACTTTATTGATTGAATGAATAGCTAAAAATATATTTATACAATAATCTTTATAATGCTTAAAATTGTTTCTCTCTCAAGAATCACTATATGTTGATGTTATTATTATTGGTTTATAATAAATTTCAATACTAATCGCAAATTTCGAGTTATAACCTTCATTTGAGGATTATTCTCAAGTTTAGCGTTACAGTGAAAAATTACTTTAAAATTGACTCTCAAATTTTGAAGTATATTTCTGTCAAGTTTTCTAAGAGGGGCCCCCCCTCACGAGAATCCTGGCTCCGTCCCTGTTCACAAGCAACCGCATGAAATGACCGAAAACATACTTCAATTATGTAAGACGTAAATACAAACACGCTTTAAGTGGCTCTCTTACATAAATAAACCTCTTTAACACGCTAAGTCATAAAATAACCGAAATAATAATAACAATGATTATTATTATTAGCACTGCGTCTTACTACCCATTCGTGTTATACGCACTTACGCTAATGTGTAATGGTAAGGTGTTTGTGAAATGAAACGGAGGACCTACAGTTTAACATGGGATCCGAACCACGGTGGAGGCCTGGCATTCCCCACATTCACAAGATGTCTTGTCAGAAGGTGAAGGAAGGGTTTGGCAATCAGATAAATCTGTGCTGGGGCCGAGGATTGAACCTTGGATCCCCAGCACAGAAATCTGATACCTTACCCCTAGACAACCAGGTCACGAAATAATACTTAAATTTAGAACGCAAAATCAAGCATGCTAACATTGGTTCTATTACGTGGAATCATTGTTGAAATGAAAACTATAAGAAAATGTTTTAAATGATTAGCAAAGGAATAAAACTAAATAAACAAAATTTACATACACAGCCATTAAATAGCTGAAAAATACCTTAATTTAAGATACAAATGTAAGTATGCTAACAATGGTTACCGTAGCTTTCGTGAAAACATTGTTTCAATAAACAGAAAAAATCTGATTCTCTTTCAAAGAAACCAAACCAAATAAACCTAAATATATATAAAACTGAAAAAGAAAACTTAGATTTCAGGCGAAAATGTATATATAATATTTAGCCCTGCGTCTTACTACCCATTCGGGTTATACGCTTTTAAGTACTAATTACTCTAATGGATTAGAAATTGGGAAGGTTGAATTAGAGGAAGTGAACCCGCATTTGCGTGGAGGGAGAGTGGAAAACCATTTAGGAAAAACCACCCCCAGTTCACCCGACCGAGATTCGAGCCTCGATCTCCCCGTCCTCAGCAGTCGAGCTTCAACACGACAAGCGCGTTAGCTAACTACGCCACGGAGGCGGGTGCGAAAATATAAGTGCACTGAAAATGGGTATCTTAGGTGGAGGCGCTGTTGCAATGAACACCAAATTCCAGCTTTTCAACAGATAGGCCCTTCAGTTTAAACTCAGCTGCCCCTCATAGGACGGTGATGGGGGGGACGGGGAGGGGGGCGAAGGTCAGGGTAAGCAATTGCTTAGGGCTGCAAATTCAAGGGGCGGTAAAAATGACATACAGTTATATTGTATTTTTTGTTTTTAATTTACTTATTACCCAATGGAATTTATAGCTTTAAAATTATATTTTGAATTTTAAAGAGTTTAAATATGTCCTAATTTTTACTGTAAATATTTACTAGCATAAGTTTGTTGATGAAAAATTAATATGAAAATAACTTAAAATCCGGTTGATTTCTCTGGCCTCAAGTTTTGAGAACGTTTAATAGCCTTAGTGAGAATTCCCGGTTCTCAAAGCTTAGCATTTCGGGGAACAAGTGACACAGTTTACACTAAAAACAATGGACAATTTTTGAAATTTTTATAACACGCCTATTTGGTGCTTTTTGATCCTATAGTGAACGAACACGTACGTCAAGTCAGTGAGCATAAAAATTGTGCTAGTTCTTTAGGGAACAATATACCAAATGAAGTAACTCATATTTTATCAACCGATATTAAAGAAAATATTTTTTTAATCTGCTCGTAAAGCGATATATTATTCCATTATATTAGACACCACACCGAACGTTAGCCACGAACTAATGACGGTGATCATTCATTTTGTAACTCTTCTTACATCACACAATTCTGTCAAACCTTCAGAGAAACATTTTCTCGGATTTGTGCCCTTAGAAAAAACGACTGGTGCTGATTTTTAAAAAACTATTCTGGGAGAATTAAAAGAGATGTCTCTAACTTTGAATGATTTGCGAGGTCAAGGATATGACAACAGCAGCAACATGAAAGGTAGAGTAAAAGGTCTACAAAACAGGATTTTAGAAAAAAACAAAACAAAAATAAACGCATTTTATGTTTCTTACAGTGCACATTCCTTAAAGTCAGTGGTAAATGATGCAGCATCAAGCTGTTTAGAGTCAACGGCCATTTTGATTTAGAGCAGCATGTTTATGTAATTTTTTCTGCATCAACACAGCGTTGAGATGTTCTTAAACTCCATGTAACTAATTTAACTGTAAAACCATTATGAAAATACGTTGGTCAAGCCGTATTGATGCTTTGAAACCTCTCCACAAATTTACAATGCATAAATTGATATAAGTAAAAAATGACACTCGGTTGACTGGTACGACAGGATGTTCCATCCGAGTAGAAGCAAAAGGACTGTCAAACCAAATTATAAAATTTAATTTTGTGGTTTCACTCGTTTTGTGGTATGACGTACTACTTTAAGTAAATATGTGAAGTCAACTTTTTCAAACTAGACCGTATTTCTTGCAACATTGCCACTGATCATTTAATAAATTATTATTATTATTATTAGCACCGTGTCTTACTACCCGTTCGGGTTATACGCACTTACGCTAATGTGTAATGGTAGGGTGATTGTGAGATGAAATGGAGGACCTACAGTTTAACGTGGAATCCGAACCACGGTGGAGGCCTGGCATTCCCCACATTCACAAGATGTCTTGTCAGAGGTGAAGGAAGGGTTTGGTAATCAGATAAATCTGTGCCGGGACCGAGGATTGAACCCCGGCCGCCAGCACAGAAGGCTGACACCTTACCCCTAGACCACCAGGTCACCGTCATTTAATAAAAACTAAATAATATCTTCAAGAATGCATTGTAATAAAGGGTATGGAAAAGTCTTGGTTGACGCGAGGAAAGTCGCTGAAGATTTGGATATTAACTCCACTTTTGAATCTTAAAACCGTTGGAGCAGAAGGAAATGTAAAGAATTATATATTGAATGCAATGCATCAACGATATACAGAATACATTTAAGATACATTTTAATTTTGTGGTTCTTGCCTTTGAGGATGAAAGATTCTCTCAATTAAGTAATCTTAATTCTAATTTTGGATTTTTATTTGATATTCAAGGGTGAAATCTTAATCTTCAAAATAATTTTTACATTCTTTCTCAAAGTTAGAGTCTTCTTTAAAATATGGAAAGACAAAAGAAGATTTGAATGTCCTAGACTTAAAGCATGAGGTGACAATGTTCACAAAGTTAATCCCATCTTCATTACCATCGCCCCAAGAAGTTTTAATTATATATAATATATATATATATAAATGGACTTCAGGAAGGTTTTCCAAATCTTTGTACTGCACTTAGGATTCTCTTAGCGCTGTCTGTAAGAGTTGTTAGTGCCGAGATAAGTTTTTCTAAGTTAAAACTTATAAAACACTACATTCGGAGCACCATGATTTAAGAAAGATTAAGCGGCCCCGCACTTCTATCGCTATTAAATCTTGTAACGTTTCAAAGATCTAGCCTGATATGAATGTTTGTACGCCACTATTAGGATGACATTTGATATAACGATTGAATTGGGTCCAAGTTTGCTGTTCTGCATTATAACTATTAAAAAGGGATGATGTCTTATTTCAGAAGTTACAAGTTATGGCGTTTTATAGTTATTTTTATTTTATTAGATGAACAGTTTTTTTGCTAGATATTTCACACGTAGTAGATTTTAATAAAAGCCCGACTATTACTTTATATGCATGATAATTCCCGACACATGAGATTTAGAACACACATTAAGATGTCATAGACTCCACCTACACGGCTCCTCGTCAGGAAGGAAAGTGAAGAGATGCCTACCCTGAAGGGGTATATCAAGCGACATTTCCTTCTCGAAGCTTCCTAAAAGAAAAGGGGTGAGGTCATCCAGGTGCGTTTCTGTCCACAAAACTGCGTTGTCTTTTTAAACAGAGACGTAGAAGGATGCCGCCCAAACTTGCAACTTAACTTAGCACAAATAAATCTTACTACTCGCTCTCATTTGAAATATCGTAATTTTGAATAAAGATGTGAATAATAAATTATTGATATGTGTAATTCCATATCATTACAATATCAAATAGCTAAAGCATTTGAGCTCAAAGAACTAGTTGAGTAGTTTGCTAAGGCTAAAGCAAGGTCTATTGATTTTTAAGGTGTTGTTTCTATGTAATTTATATTTTAATTTGTATTTTTATGTATCTATTTTTTAATAACAATAATAATTTTTACTATTTAAACACATTAAAAATGAGGGGGTTTTATGCTCATGCAAAGCCTAGGGTGGCAAAAGATCACATACAATCTGGCCCTGATCACAGTTTCTGTTAGTAATCAGCTTAGAGTAGAGCAGATTACTAGCCTTGATCGTAACCATACCCATGAGAGTATTCACTGCTTACGGTAGGGATTCAACATTATTTTAATCCCTCAATTTGTGTTTATTATTGTGATGTTATTTTCCACCCTACCTTGTATTTCCCTATTTTTTTCTACTTTTGTGAACAATTTCCTATTTAATTTCACGTGAAATCTTCGAAGCTCGCCAGCTGGTTGCCGGCCTGACTAATGATACTATTCACATCTATTAAATTAAATAAAAGGACGGAAGGAACAACGTTAAACATTGTTTTAAATAATTTAAATAAGGAAGTTTGATTTAAGGAAGGACACTTACCTTTTATTAAACATATTAATTATCCTTTTAAGAAGTGTGATTGACTCTTGTATTAATTTTTAAATTCAGCCATGTTTGTTTTAACGCATGCGCAGTGCTATCAAACAAGTGAGTAGAGGACCCTGTGCTTTGAAAAAAAGAAAGAAGGAAGAAAAATCAAGCGGGCTGTTCAAGTTTTGACAGAAGGAAATAGACATTTAATTCTTTATAAAACATTATTCATATTCAATTGGCTATATTTAAATACTTATATTGAACCTACATTTCATTTTTATTTTCTCCCTAGTCTATAGCCAACAATTCATTTTCGTTACATATTAGCTTTCTCTTTTGACTTGGAAGTAAGAATATAACATTTTTAAATTTAGAAGATTGGAAGGTTTTTTTGAAGAAGAATAGAGGGGTCTTCTTCCTGGTTGGTGGTCCAACATGAAGCCAAATCGATGGAGCTCCCAATTCAAGTTATTTTATAGTGATTCAAAGGTTGTGGATTAAGGTGAAAGTAGCAAAAAAGGAAAGCTAAGTGTGTGGGAGAGCACTACAATATTTATGCTCATTTAAACTGTGGAAGAATTTGAAGTGAAACAAATTTATGAAGATGGTGTTTCAGTATGGACTAATTATTCATGGGTGATTTTAAATATATTTGTTGTGTAACTATACCATACAGTATTCATATTGGTTTGTTAGCCTTGGTTTTAATTATTTCTTCTCTGATATCCATGGACGTAATTCCTTACTTAATTATACCTATAAGTCTTATAGGACCTATACAAAGTGGAAATACACAGTTTAGTCTACTCACCTTTAAAGTTGTAAAACACTTTTATTTTTCATCGAGAAGAACGTAGTTTGTTTACAATCAGAGAAGATTAACATACTTGTGTAACACTGTAGAACCACTAATGCAATCTAGCGACCGGCTTGGAACTAACCAGACCCAAGTAAAGGTGAGAAGTATTAATTTTAGTTTTTTAGAGAACAATTGTTTAATTCTGACAGTATATAT
Organism: Timema douglasi; assembly: GCA_901482245.1. Taxonomy (NCBI): domain Eukaryota; kingdom Metazoa; phylum Arthropoda; class Insecta; order Phasmatodea; family Timematidae; genus Timema; species Timema douglasi. Next base: position 12,944 of record CABEEJ010004608.1, read on the forward strand.
CAAAACTATTACTTTTTATAAATCGCCATTATTTCTCAAATGATTTTGGAGGCTCTGTTATTTTTTTATATCTTACATTTTTTCTGCATTTATTAAGCTGATTAAATTTGAAATCATCCTTTAATACCCTCGTGGTTGTTTGGACTAATTGTTGATTCTCTTTTCTTTTTCCACATAAGAAAAACATTGTTATAAGATGATTTGGGACATTTTAAAATTCGATTATAGGTCTTCTATTTTCGTATGAGATTCTGTCCGATTTTTTTGAAACATTAATTATTAAGGTAAAAATGTGATTTAAGACTCATAAAACAAATTCAGACGAGAGCACAGTGTCTAATGATGTGCTGGAAGAATTTGTAGAAAAGTTATACAAGGTAGTTCTTAACATGAATATTTCCAATTTCTAGTCAATTTTTTCAAGATTTGCACAGAAAACTTTTTTTTTTCACCGATAAGATTCTTTCTTTTTTATTAAGTTTTATCCTTTACTATTTCCAGCCATCCAATAAAAGAAACTACTTTAAACTATTTTACCAGAACTGAACTTGGATTATTAAATTTATTTTGCTTAGTACTTAAATCATAAAAATTATAAAATTATTATTTTTTCCAACACCTACTGTTACCATTTTAGTCATCTTTCAAAATACCATATTTATTTTGTCTCTATAACATAGTTTTCACTATATTTTTTAATTAAATTAACTAGAATCTTAGTAAATTTTATCTTTGTGCGACAACATTCATTTCAATATTGTATATATGTTACCAATTGTATGTTAGTCTCATGCAATAGCATGACATTAGATAAACGATTTTAAAATGTTTCAAAATAAATTTATTTATGACCTTAGTATTGTTACTTAACCACGGCTCCTCGGACAGGTGTACTGAAATTGACATACAATCGAAATTATTTGAATGATATCTAAAATGGTGTTTAAATGTCTTTATTTTATCACTTCCTCATAAACTGTTGGTATTATTTGGTTATTTCTTTACTACCCATGTATGTTTATCTTAGAATGTGTTCTGGTTTGTTCCCAGTAACCATGCAAGGGTAAGGGACAATCAACTTATGGATATCATTGTTGAGGGTCAGGCCAGGCCGCAGTTCACTATTTATGAACAAAGTACCTCTCACAACCAAGAATATTTGGTAAAAGTTCATTCCTCCACCGACTGAACAAATTTCGTTTACATCCGAGGCAAAATTTATATTAAAAGGAACACACAAACGTCACTAGAACTCACCAACCACAAGCTACCCTACTTAGTATTGAATTTCTTTGTTAGTAATTTATAGTTGTTTTTTTTATTATTTAGCACCGCGTCTTACTACCCGTTCGGGTTATACGCTTTAAGTACTAATTAGCTAATGGATTAGGAACTAGGAAGGTTGAATTAAAGGAAGTGAACCCGCATTTGCGTGGAGGGAGAGTGGAAAACCATTTAGGAAAAACCACCCCCAGTTCACCCGACCGAGATTCGAACCTCGATCTCCCCGTCCTCAGCAGTCGAGCTCAACACGAAATTTATAGTAACGTAATTAATTTAATGTTTTTAGTTTGTTACATTATTTATTTATTTATTTTACATCACGTCTTACTACCCGTTCGGGTTATACGCTTAAACACTAATTACGCTATTGAGTTAGGAATTGGGAAGGTTGAATACAGAGGAAGTGAAACTACATTTGCGTGGAGTGAGAGTGGAAACCCATTTAGGAAAGCCACCTCCAGTTCACCCGAGCGAGATTTGAACCCCGAGCTTCCTATCCTTGGCAATCTAGCCCAACACTAGACTAGCGCGTTAGATAGCTACGCCACCGAGGTGGGTTGTTTTATTATATATATATGTATATATATATTATGATGTTATTTGCCGCCCTACCTTATATTTCCTTATTTTATTCTACTTTTATGAACAATTTCTAATATATTTTCTAATTTAATTTCGCGTGAAATATTCGAAGCTCGCCGGCATGTTGCCAGCCTGACTAATGACAATGTTTACATATATTTAAATAAATAAAAGGACGGAAGGAACAACGTAAAACATTGTTTTAAATAATTTAAATAAGGAATTTTGATTTAAGGAAGAACACTTACCTTTTATTAAGCATATTAATTATCCTTTTAAGAAGTGTGATCGACTGTGTTGATTTTGAAGGTCGGCCATGTTTGTTTTAACGCATGGGCAGTGCTATCAAACGAGTAAGTAGTGAACCTCGTGTTTTG
>CABEEJ010004608.1:19656-42388 GCA_901482245.1 Timema douglasi
CCCCCTTTAATCTCCCCCCCCTCTCTTCCAAAAACGCTTCCTTGTGAATAGATGAAATTGAAATCCAACGGGGCTTTGAAGGGGTAATTTTGAGCTAACCCGATTCTTAGCGGGTGCTTGAGCAAAAGTTTTCCTCTCCCTACTTTTTTTTTATTACTATTATTTATTTCGCTTTTTGATTTCTTTAGGGCTTTACTACTCTTAGGTGTCGACTCTATCAAATAATGTGGCATCATAGTTGTAAAGAAGCCATCGAGGACTTGTTGGCTGTTGGTCTTCTCGTGGTGGAGATTAAAATGTAATCTATAAGAACGAACTGTCAGGAAGAGGGAAGAGCAGAAACAGTTTCTCGAGTAAATGTTTCGTACACACGTTGATACGCAATATAAAATGTGTTAGAGACGGACAAACAGCTTTGGAAAGAAGATACAAATGTGTCGCGTTTTGTAGAGAAACAATAATTACGAAAAAAGTAGAAAATTGGTGGGTTTGGTCTCCAGCGAAACCTTTTACAAACATGTAATTTATAGATTAGGTTCTATCTGTGTGTGTTGGAAAGAGAACCGCCATTTATATCTTCTCTATAGGTAATCTTCAACAACATTAAAATATACAGATATTTTTAGTGAGAACATTTTAATTATTGATGTTGACATTAATATTTCGGATAAGATAAATAGTATTAAAATTTAATAATTAAATCTGGGTTTCGACAAACATTTACAAAACATAACATAATATGAGCATCAAATCATTTGTCACGATTAGGATTTAATAATTCAATGTTAGTGAAATTTATTTATTTTTTCTGAATTTTATTTCCCGTTCAAGCTATGTACACTAATAGATAGTAATCAGGAAAGAATAACCTAAAAAAAAGGCACTCGCATTTGCGTAAAGGAACAGTGAAAAATCGTTTAGGAAAAATAAAAGTAATAATCTTCAGCTGGGATCACCATGACCTTAGAGTCACTATGAACAAAATCATATGAGGCGGGCGTCTTACTTCACGTATTCATCGATAAGCGTTTTTAAAATTAAATATCTTTACCAAAATACAATTTTTTTTCCTTTGCCAAAGTGAAATGTTTTCAATATGTTTACATTGCTTCGGATAAACCATGTATAGTAAATAAGTTGTTAGATTGGGTTTTCTTCACTCACTAGGCACTTATTGACCATATAGGTCAACGAAAATAGACTCCCATGTGAGGGAAGTGTAACTTTACTCCCTTAACATTAATTATAATACAAACAATTTTTTTCTGTAAATGTTGATAACATTTTATTATATTATTAGTGTTATTTTATAGTTGTTGATAATATCTATCAAAAGTGACACTTGCACATAACATGACTTGTCATATGAATGCATATTTATATCATTGGTCAAATAGGGCCCAAATTAGGGAAAACGTATTGCTGGTGCAATTTTGACATGCTATGCCTATTCTGGCAACACTCAATGGCACAATAATGGAAATTAAAAAAATATATTTCGGGTGAATTAGGAGAATATTTGAAAATAATATACTTAACATATCTTATAATGAAAAATTTAATACAATAGTTTTAAAATGAAATGGATACATTGTATGACAATGTGACATATTTGGAAATAATATTGAACGACGGCCGGTCTCACTGGTTGCTGCCACATGAATATTATTAGTATATTAATAAACTCTTTGTGGGAGTATCTAAACACTTTATTTATAAAATATCCATAATATATAACAATATGTAGGCCATTGATTCTCTGAATTCAATTCATTTATTAAAAAACAGAAACTTCAAAAATCGAATGACACTTCACCTATAATAACTAACAACTTGAAAACATTCTAAGCAAGGTGAAAGTAAGGAGTGGATTTGAATTAGAATTTAAGACTTAAATATTTTGATAAAAAATATATGTAGAAAGAATTGATTAATAAATTTGTTAAGTTTGATGTGATAAATTGAAATTGCAGATTAAAATGTATAATTAGGTTAACTTATGGTAATAAAATATTGCCAAATGATGAACATTACAAATATAATAAATTAATTCATCATCAATTTAGCAATATATTAGGTGATGATAAGTCTAAAATACAATAAAACACGTTCAAAAAAAGAGGGTAAGACTTACAGATAACAAAATAGGTTTGAAAAAAAACATTGTTCAAGTTCAGTTAAGTTAAACATTTACACTATAAAATTTGGGTTAAAAAGTTAACATCTGCAAATAGGTTACAATAAAATGATTCAGTCTTGATATACGACTTTAAGATATGCGATATTTAATGAAACAATGTTTAAAGTTTAAATCGATATTGAAGTTGACAAGTATAAAATTTAATTTATAGGTTAACAAATTTGAGACGGATTTGAATGAAGTAGATAATTTTGTAATATTCTAAGTCTTATATGTCTATCCTTGTCTCATTACTCATTTTGCATTTTCAGAATTGGAAAGATGCTGGAATAGTTAAATCCGACATGTTTCGATACATATGTGTCATAATTATGGAAACTGTAAAATGAATTTAAAGAAGCATGAAGACAAAATTATATTAAAGAATTAATAGTGAATGAGAAATACTGATATCCAAAAATGAATTCATAAAAAAACAACTTTACAAACGACTTTTACAAGTTTGTTTATTTAGTAATTCTTATTCTCTTTATAAATTCATTTTTGGATATCAGTATTTCTAATTCATTATTAATTCTTTAATATAATTTTGTCTTCATGCTTCTTTAAATTCATTTTACAGTTTCCATAATTATGACACATATGTATCGAAACATGTCGGATTTAACTATTCCAGCATCTTTCCATTTATGAAAATGCAAAATGAGTAATGAGACAAGGAGAGACATATAAGACTAAGAATATTACAAAATTCTCTACTTCATTCAAATCCGTTTCAAAATTGTTAACCTATAAATTAAATTTTATACTTGTCAACTTCAATATCGATTTAAACTTGCAATATTGTTTCATAAAATATCGCATATCTTAAAGTCGTTGTATATCAATACTCAATCATTTAATTATAACATATTTGCAGATGTTAACCTTTTAACCCACATTTCATAATTTAAATTCTTAACTTACCTGAACTTGAACAATGTTTTTTCAAACCTATTTGGCTATCTGTAATTTTTACCCCCTTTTTTGAACGTGTTTTATTGTATTTTAGACTTATCATCACCTAATATATTGCTAAATTGATGATGAATTAATGTATTATATGTGTGATGTTCATCATTTGGCAATATGTTATTACCATATGTTAACCTAATTATACACTTTAATCTGCAATTTCTATTTATTCCATAAATTAACTTGATAAATGTATTAATCAATTATTTCTATATATTTTTGATCAATATATCTAAGTCTTAAATTCTAAGTATAATAACTAAGCTATAATAATAATTCTATATTAAATACCATTAATGTTAGTGGATATTTTTAAATCGGCATTAGTAAAAATCAATAACAATCATTTACTTTACCCTTCTATAACGGAATGAAATAATCTGAGATGAAAACAGTATATGAGAGCCATTGAAGGAGTATTTAGAGCAACTTTATGGTGAAAGTTTAAAGAAAGTAGCATAAAATATGGAAAATGCTATGACGAGTGAAAGAATGAAGGAGGCTAAGGTGATAAAAAGCAATTAAAGCGTTAAAGAATTTCAAAGCTGAGGCCGTATATGGGATCACAAGTGAAATGCTTAGTGTAGGCATGATACTACTTGCTAGAGAGTGTGAATTGATCAATGTGTGTGCTGGGATTTTGTACGATCCTAATGATTGGAAGAATATTGTCAATGTTCCTTTGTGCAACGGTACAAGCAGTACGAGTGAATGTAAGAATTATAGGCCAATTAGTTTTTTTGAGTAATCCAGGCAAAGTTTTTGGAAGATTTTTAATTGAGAGAGTATATGTAAAAATTGCTGACAATATTAGGGATGTGCAATGTGGTTTCATACCAATTGAGAAATGTATGTGAGAAAGTATATTGTACATTTGTTGATCTAGGGAAAGCGGACGAGCATGTAATAGGAGTATGCTATGGTGACTTCTTAGAGAATATGGTGTGGATGGATGGTTAGTAAATGTAATTATGGTGGTGAATGATGGAAGTATTATTATTATTAGCACCGCGTCTTACTACCCGTTCGGGTTGTACGCACTTACGCTAATGTGTAATGGTAAGGTGATTGTGAGATGAAATGAAGGACCTACAGTTTAACGTGGAATCCGAACCACGGTGGAGGCCTCGTATTCCTCACATTCACAAGATGTCTTGTCAGAGGGGAAGGAAGGGTTTGGTAATCAGATAAATCTGTGCCGGGACCAGGGATTGAACCCCGGCCGCCAGCACAGAAGTCTGACACCTTACCCCTAGACCATCAGGTCACCATCAATGTTGAATAACCCTCTTACGTTTGTTTGGGTATGTTGAGAGGATGAGTGTGGATAGAGTGACAAAGCAAATATATCAATATAGAGTAGGAGGATCAAAAGGAAGGGGTAGGCCATGTAAGACGTGACTAAATGTTTTAGAAGTATATGTAAAAAGAGAAACATTATAAATTTTAAGAATAAAAGTTACTCAATGTATGCATATTTTTGAAGCGAATTGAGTATGCAAGTACAGATAAGTGTGAAGAAAGTTAGTAGGATTAATTAAGTACGGAATTGTTGCTTTAGAGTTATCTTCACAGTTTATTACCTACCCCGTAAGGGAGCGGCGTGATTAGTCAGATAGGTATGCATGTATGTATTTATGAATGTATGAATGTACGTATGAATATATATGTTAACACTGCAACTAAATAAGTATACTTAAATATAAATAGATTATCAAGTTATTTCACTATTAATTCTTTTACTATACAGTACCTATAAATTAACTTGGTCTGCTTAATTCATTAAATGCTACCAAAACCATGATCTAATTCACTCAACAAATGTACAATACGTTTATTGGCCTTAAAAGGCAAGTTTGAAATTGAGTGAGAGGAATAACAATTTATTAGTATAGTTCTTTCAATCCTTGCTAGCCATGGCAACAGCCCACAAGTCATCCCCGATGAAGAATCACAGCTTGATTCTAGCCAAGGTGTTCTCCTCTAAAATCATCTTGGTTTGCGTGGATGTTTCCTTTTCCGAGAACACCTGGGTTTGTTTGGCCATGACCTCCTTCAAAACCTCCTTGGTGCCCTCCTCCGAACTTGCCTTGGCTTGCGTGGCCGTACCTTTCTCTGAAACTTCCTTGGTGTCCTCCTCCAAGACCGCCTGGGTTTGCGTGGCCGTGCCCTCCTCCGAAACTGCCATGGTGCTCTCCTCCAAACCCACCATGGTTTGAGTGGCCGTACTCTCCTCCGAAATCTCTTGGGTGGCCTCCTTCATATCCACCTTGGTTTGCGTGGCCATGCCCTCCTCTGAGAAATCCTTGGTGCCCAAAGCCGTAGCCTCGATTGCCTGCTCCAAACCCTGCAGACGTAGCGTGAGCGCGATTGTTCTTTGAACTAGAGCTCCTCTTGCCACGGAAATCTGAGAACAAGAGTGACCTTTAGGAGCCCTTCTCAAAGACGACTAACCGGTATTTTAGATACACGATTCCATTTGAATCAGGAGTCTGAGTAGACATTTCTCATTTGTTCAGTTAGACGACAGCAAAATTGGTTTTAGTTGAATAGTTTTTAACCAAAAAAATTTTTTTTTTTCAATTTTGATGTATTAAATAAAAAGGTTCTTAATTAAGCTTTTTTCTAAAGTAGAATACAGAAAACTTTACTACACTGTAACGTCTTCTACGAGCTAACTACTTAAATTACTTGCTATCCATGGAGTGATATGGGTTCTAAAGTCCTGGTTTATGCTAAAATAATTTAATATCAACGCGTGCATTTATAAATATTGAATACTGCTATACATGCTATTATCTCAGCCTACTTTAGCATCAGATTAATAAATTTCCGTATGCAGCTTTAATTTCAAGGCATTCTATTCTGAAGTAAATGTCGGATCAATCGATGTCACATACATAACAACATGTATTAGTACATTTACATTATTCTTATATATATTAAATCAAAATTTTAAAAATAAATTATAGCATGTGTTCTAACCATGAAATTCACCACTAAGCTTTCCATGGTGATCGTGACTATGTGATACCTCGAACCCCCCTCCAATTCCTCCGTGGTGAGCGTGACTATGCGATACTCTCAAACCCCCTCCAATTCCAATTCCTCCTTGGTGATCATGACTGTGAGAGACTTCAAGGCCCCATTCAATTCCTCCATGGTGAGCATGACTATGAGAGACTCCGAAACCCCCTCCAATTCCAATTCCTCCATGGTGAGCATGACTATGAGAGACTCCGAAGCCCCCTTCAATTTCTCCTTGGTGGTCTAATTTATGGTCTAGGTGGCTATGATAATCTCCGTGCCCTCCAAAACCTGATCCAAAGGGCGATGAGGCGGCATGAGAGTCACTGTGATACACACCAGGGCTTCTCTTACTGCGGTGATCTGAGAAAAAGAATACCAATTTTGTGAAAACAAAGAAAAATTCCAATTATTTGTAGTTTCTGCTTAAATTGAAAGGTAGCAGGTTTACGTTGACTGAATACACCACGGCCTTACCTTATAAACTACACCATAGTGGAACCAAGCAAAGTGAGACTGCCACCTATCAGGTTTAAAGGAGAGCTACGTTTAATGCAGGGTTTTATTTTCACACCAAATTTGACTACCCATCCATTTTAGCAACTTATTTAAGCTCACGAGGAAAGAAAAATATAGAAATTTTGAAAAAAATATATAGGGAAGATGGGTAACTATTTCAAAATCGTTACCTTAGTACACACATCCGGGATTCAAGCCATGACTTCCTCATTTCCAAGGAACCATATAATACGAAAGTGACGTCTTAATTCTGTTGCCCACCTATGCGGGTATTTGATTTGTCGAGCATAGTTTGTCAATTTCTCTTTAAAATACAGTCTCTAGTGTATCCTCCTTTAAAGCCTCTTCCCCTGTTTATTTTACGCTAAATTTCTTGACAAAAAATAAGTGTCTTTAACGATGAACATGACAATAGGAAATATTTCTTACAGAGACAAATCTTATATAATATATAATTTGATAAACCAATTTCCGGTAGTAGAGATTACGAGGAATTGACCGAACATATGTTGACAAAGGACCACTCATTTTAATGGTCATGAGTCCAGGATGTCGGGAAAAATAGTAGTGGTCCACGAAAACCCCATTTCTACAGCTAATTTTCAGTGTTTCATTCTTTGTTTAATCACCATGGAAACCGTTATTTGCTGCATGTTTGTAACTCTCTAAATAAAATATATCTCTTTGGCTAAAAAAAAATAACTCAATCCTTATTTGTTTCCGAACTCATCACATCTTTTCCTTTGGATGAATATTTCTCCTTTGATGCTGATCATAACACATCTAAATTGAGATTCCTAAACTGGGAAAACGTTTTTTTAAATGTTGTTATCGTTAATTCACATTTAAATAAATAATATTGATCATAATTCGAAAATTAAAAGTTTTAGGCGATTGGCCCTTTTCATTTGGCGTGGAAATGCAGACATGGGAACAAACGGTTATCTTCAAGAATTTGTATTGTTTTGCAATTTTCTTTTCGGAAATGGTTTGTTCAAGAATATAAGCATGTTGATTAAGTTATACCTTTTATATACACAACTCCTCTATAATTTTAACAGTGATCAAATAATAATAATTTTTATATTTTTCAATAGAAAACTGCTGGCTTCATAACAAAAAATAAGAAAATGTAACAATTAATAAACATCGACACATTATCTTAGAAGGGGTGTTGAAAATATTAACTTAAAAATTTCACCCTTTCTCGAGAAAACTGATATTTCCAAATGTAGAATTTCTTCGCAAGACCTGTCCGGTAGATAACGCTATCTACGATTTCCGTGATCCATCTTGTTGGCGCGGAAGGATACGTTGGTCCGTTGTGAAGCTACGCCACGTCTTTCACCCTTCCGCCTACCATTCCACAAAATAGGCTTTCGACTTGCATTCGACAGGCCCAAGGGTCTTAAGTTATTAGATCCATGAGCATATTGTCTACGTTTTGTTTCACGCATGATAAAATGATGTTTAAATAGATTTGGGTTTGTATTATATGATCTTGAACAATGTAAAAAAAATTGCTATTTTAACTATCTAAGTATGATTTTTGGTGTTCAGTTTTTTCGAATAATGGGTTTTGTTGTTCAGTTTATTCAAATAATCGGTTTTGATGTTCATTTTAGCAGATAGTAACACAAAACAAATACATAAGTTATGCTTTGTATTAATTTTACCGTTTAATTTTGAGGATATAATATTTAAAAGTAATGTAGTTTGTACTCCATATATATTTTCATATTCTTACAAATACAGTAAGTTCACTTATGTTTTCATGTTGATACTTAATTTTGATGGAATGATAATTCAAAGTACCGTAATATTTGAGTACCACATCTATATTTTCACATTCTCTCTCTCTCTATATCAGGCTCTCTCATGTTCTCACACATTCTCTCACACTATCTTCCTCTCTCACACAAACACTCTACCACCACCAGCACTCTTTATCATATAATTTCTCTCACATTGTCTGTACTATACTCTCTCTTAAGCTCTCTTTCAAACGCTGTCTCTCTCAACCACTTTCTCTTTCTCAAACACTCACTATCTCTTAAACGCTATCTCTCTCGAACGTTCTATCTCCTGAACGCCCTCTCACAAACAGTAGTTCTCTCTCTCAAACTCCCTTTATCTTAATCTCACTCTCTCAAACTCTCTTTATCTAATACTCTCTCTATCTCCTACTCTATCTATATCAATCTCACTCACTATATTAAAACTCTCTTTCAAACCTACTCTTTTCTCTCAAACTCGATTTATCAATTTTTGTTTCTAACTCTTTCTCTCAGACACATTCTCTCTCTCTCTTAAACTCTCACTCTAACTCTCTCTGAATCTAATTTTCTCTCTCAAACTTATCTCTACCTTTCTAACTTTCTCTCTCAAACTTTCTTCCACATGCCCTCACATTTTATTTTCTTTCATACAATATCGCTTCAAAAAGCTTACACGCCTTTTTTTCTCTCTCTCTCTCTCTCACACACACACTCACTCTCCCTCACACACTTTATCACGCATTCCCCCTTACATATTCTCTTTCTCTCTCACACACACACACTCACTCTCCCTCACACACTTTATCACGCATTCCCCCTTACATATTCTCTTTCTCTCTCTCACACACACACACTATTTTCTCTTCTCCCAGTATTTATATTTCTAGCACATACACATAATCTCACTATCACTCACTCATACTCCCTCGATTTCTCTCAATTGCTATTATCAGTCTCTTACGCTCACTATTTCACACCTCACACTCACACTCCTACTCACTTTCTCATTTTCCCACTCCCCCACACACTTATACAATCACACATTCAAACACTTACAGGCTCATTTTCACTATCACATTTTATCACTCTCTCTATCATATATCTTATATATAATTTGATAAGCCTGTTTCCAGTATTAGAAATTACGAGTAAATGAATGAACAGAGTTTGACAAACGAACACTCATTTTATAGATAAGGGAATCAGGATGCCGGTAAAAATAGTGGCCTAAAATTAAAACCAGATTTTCCTAGTGAATTTTCCATCTTTTTCTTCTGTGTGGACAGTTGTTCATCTGTACAGTCATTCTTTGCTTACATGACCATGGAAACCATGATTTGTGTATAACTGTATATTGATGAATAAAATATTTGTCTTTGTTTAAAAATAATATCAGCTCAAGCGTTACGTGAATGGTTTGTGCAATGAATAACTAGAGATCTGGTAAAGGGGTCATTTTGAATTTCTCATCGTAGCGTGAATGGGGACAATATACGTTTTTATTCGAATTGCACACCGTAAGCTAAATATCTAAATAAAGTTGATAGCCTTTGACGAGTAAACTTTTAACTAAAAAGCGAGTTATTATGTTAATACTGCTTAACACTTATGGATGGATATTAACATAAAGGCCTTAAGGTAATGGATGTAAACTAATTGTTAAAATGTACCTTTCATTAGTTTAAATATTAAATTTGTCTACAATTTAAACGCAATTTTCCTAGAATATCAACGAAATAGGTTAAAAACAAAGCAATTAAAACCTTTCAAGATAACTGATAAAATAATATTTTTTTAACGGGACTCATAACTGTTATATAAAGCTGACATATGTAAGAGCATAATTATTTTATGGTTTATACTGGCACGATGTTAAACCACGCTTGTACATTTCCTTGCCATCCTGTTGAGAGTAGCATATAGCTCATATAGCTTGCATCCTGTTGACGAGCGAGCTCGGTGCGACCGATGGACCTTCCTGGCTGGTGAACATCGAGATCAGCAAGTTTTGTGGGTGAGAATAACACACGGTTGTTGACTGTTGGAAACTATGCTGAGTACATGTGTGGCGGTACCTAGCACGTCTGACGAAATGACGATATAAAATGTGATCTGGTGGTTCACCCCACTGGAGGGTCGATCACGGGTCTATAGAATGGTTGCAAGACCGTTATCGTGCCTTCTTCCTCGTCACGGTAGATCTATCCAGTGACTCATGTAGTATTTTAGCATCTGACTAGATTAATAAATATATCTTATTGGACTAACTCGCCAGTCTCATTCCCCACGAACCATCCATCCTAACCCCTACCGCTTGGGGTCCATCCTAACCATGTAAGTCCCTACGGTGCCCCGGTAGGGCTGTAGTAGGGTTGGCTACCAGGCACCCAGATAAAACCAGTGACCTTACTTACACCGTTTTGTCAGAAGTAGGATAGGGACGTTACACATAATATGAGATTGTATTTCGAGCATAACTTAATATTTTTCATAAAATAAGTTAATGATTATTGTTTATTCAAAGAAATAAACATAATTAATTAAATTTTATACTTTTATATAAACCAATATAGGTCCCATTTAAACTTATTAACTTTTTAAAGAATTAGATTTTTTTTCCATGTAAACGAATCCATTATTATTGGATTTTCAATGTAATGTATTATTAGTTTTTCTTGTCCATAAATCTATTATATAATTTCTTTCAAATAGAGTAAAATTCACTATTCAGAGTATGTACAAAACTTGTATTATGAAATTCCCTGACTTTTAAAGGTTTTCCAGACAGGATTATTAAAAACAATCTGACTTACCCCTTTCTCCATTTTTTACTTGAGGAATTACTTTTTTTATGTTTATTTTATTGAACCCATATTTTCAAAAATAATCCTAGTGACTACATTCCTATAGTTTATTTTGCTGGTTGAGTCCTACTGTTCTGTGTTGCCAACGCGTAGCAAAGAGTGGTTTTGACTTGCACGTCTTTGTTGTTTGTTTTTATTTTATTTACAATAGTTAATTGTGGTTATTAAATGCTACTTTTATTTCTAAAAGATTGTCAGTGCAATAAACAGTTGATTTGTTTGAAAGAACTCTGAGAATTAACATTCAGTTTTATGTTTATCAGAGACCTATCTGCTGTTATGGCTGAGATAACCAACATTAATTTTACGCATTACAGTCGAAAAAAACAAAATTCAAACCAACAAATGCGTGTGAAATAGATACTTTGATTGCATTACATATTGTTTTAGGAACACTCAAGATTCCTTGTCTGAGACTTTTTTGGGATAGTACTTTGAAAATGAATATATTTTTAGTTAATATGGTCAAGGACCGATTTTTTGAACTTCGCACAAACTTACATTTGACGAGCAATTTATAAAGACCTAATGATTTTAGTGATAGACTATATAAATCTCACCCAATATACAATGCAATTCGTGAAAGGTGTGCCCAACTACTAGTGGAGGAAGAAATTTGCATTGTCGAGCAGATAGTTCCATTTACTGGAAAATTGTCTATTAAACAATATGTTAAGGGAAAGCCTACACCATGGGGAGTAAAAATATTCCTGCTGTGTATCAAAAGTGGTCAGGCCCACGATCTACCAAGGTTCTTCAACAGAAGTAGAGCATAATATCTATGAATAATTTGGTCTTGGTCCTACTGTTGTCCTAAAATTGACTGAGCAAATTAAAAGTGAGGGACACAAACTATTTTTTGACAACTACTTCTCTTCATATCATTTGTTACAAATTCAAAAAAAGAGAAAGCATTTGTGTTTCGGGCACCATGACAGCTAACCGATTTTCTAACCCTCCACTAATATTGGACAAAGAATCTATGAAGAATGAGAGAAGATTTTCTGATGAAGTTTCGAGTGTTGATGGCGATATCTGTCTTGTAAAGTGGGTCGATAGCAAGACTTTTGTTCTTGGTTAGAATTTTATAGGCAAAGGGTCAATGGACATTGTTGAACGATGTCACAAAAGGAAAATAACTACATTCAGATTGAGAGACCTGAAATAGTAAAATGCTACAATCATGCTATGGGTGGTGTTGATCTATTCGATCAGCCTGTCGGCTACTATTGTATATTTTTGAGATCCAGAAAATGGACCCTAAGGCTTATTTTTCATGCGGTAGACTTTGGAGTTGTTCAAGGATGGCTAGAGTACAGAAAGGATGTCGAAATTCAATGTGTTGCCAAGAAAAATAACTAGGATCTTTTAAATTTTTACACGAGGATTTCTGATGGTCTAGTCATTTGTGGCAAGAAAATATCACAAAAAAAAGGGGGAGGGGGGGACGACCAAACGAGGGAGAAAACTTATCAATAATTCGTGTAGTTCAACGGAGGCGAGGAGAAGTTATACCAGCTACTGAAGTACAGTTGTACAATGTGATCCATATTCCCATTCACGATCAAAACGATGCCTCAAGTTACTGCAAAATGCCAAAATCCAAACGCATTATGTGTCAAAATTGCAAAGTACACCATTGTCTCACGTCTGTCTCACCAAACAAAAAACTGTTTTATGTTATTCCACACAAAATAAAAGATTATGGTGGGATTTATTTTTTGAATATGTCATATATTATGTTACCTAAAAAAATATGTTTTTAAATAATTCAACAGTTTTAGAATACTGACATGTTTTAAAATAGTGCTTTTAAATTTGTTATTTATATTAATATTATAATTATACTTGTAATTATGGTCTTTCAAAATTACTGTATATAATTTGACAATATTATTTTATAGATATGAATATACTTAGGCACTATATATATATTTTTAATTAATGGAAATTTTAGTTTGTGATGTTTTTCTTGATTTAAATGTATTTAGTAAAAGGAAATTTTGAGGAAATATGAATTACGATCATTGACGTAAAAACTTACATCGAACAAAATTATATGAGCGTTAAGGCCTACTGTACACATTTGTGTACATAATTCTTTTTTATTAAAGAATTGCCAAAATGTGATAATGTATGGAAAAATTATTTTTTAAACTTAATTATTATAAGAAAATTACATGAATTTTTTTTTCAATTAAAAATAATTCAGATTTGAACGTGATATACTGGTATATGGTATGAAAAAAAAATGTATACAATAATATCGTGTTAGGGTGGGTATGTAGAAGACGGTAGGAAAGGTAAATGTTTTTGCAGTTTTTATAGCAAAACACTTTTATGGCCAAAATCAATAAAATCTTTTTCCAGTAGCTACGCTTAGTTTAATTTTCTTCACATGATGATATCAACAGTTGTTGAATATCTGCCATGAGGATAGTGGCATTAGATGAGAAACTTTTTAAATGAAGAGAAAAAGTTGTCACTAAAGTCCGGATATCCTTTACAGATATTCAACAACTGTTGAGGTCACTATGTGAAAAAAAATGAATGTTGCTACTGGAGCAATATTTTATTTATTTTGGACAAATAAATGTTTTGCTCTAAAAGGTGCAAGAACACCGATCTTTTCTAGCATCTCCTTTCATGTCACCTTAAGGGGGCCAACTATAGGTGCAAATCCAGAAAATATTCATAGGGGGGTCATAGTTATTATAAATAGCACAATAACTAACAATGTAAGCATATTATTTAGGCAAAATAAGGATACTTTAAAATGTTTAAAAATGCATTTTAGCATTTTTATAGCTTTTTGTCTGATCAAGCTCTCAGCGTAGTCACTTAAATAACTCTAGAAATCCATAAAAATTAAATATTATATAATGTCAATAGCAAGTAACTTTTCTATTAAAACAGTAATTACTACCACTTCTGCTACTACTGCTAATAATAATAATTAATAATAATAGTAATAGCTAGAAAACCTATATAAAACATGATCAAACGTACCTAATATTTTATCAATTTTATTCTTTTGGGCAAATTTCTCCAAACCTTCATCAGGATGAACTTCTATGCTTCAATGAATATTTAACGTGGCTAAACCATTTAATCGTTCCTCATTCATATTTGACCTTAAGTATGTCTTTAACCTTCTTAGGGTAGAAAATGATCTTTCACTAGTGCAAGTAGTCATGGAAAGAACAGAAAAAATGTGGTGAAGAACTTTAATATTTGGATAAAAACCATCTGAAGCATGCATTAAGCTGCCAACCGCACTATATGGACACTTTGCCTTAGATTTATGTTCCCAGCGTTGTTGCCACAAGTCAATCTATCCCCGAAGTTCTGACGGATTCCCAGGAAGATCAATAGCATATGTTTGAGCTGCTTGTAATACAAGTTCATTGTTTTGGTTGACAAATGCTGGTATTAAACCGTATAATGGGATAATATTATCATGGCCAGTTTATTAAAATCTAGTTAACAATTCATAAATAAGATAGTCTACAAATGGCAGGTAAACATTTAGTTTATAATATTCCTCAATACATGATGCAGCAACATTTGACCCATGAGTTTGTGTCCGAAAGATCCTTGGCATAGTGATGTCAATTTCATGTTTTTGAGCCAAATTCGCCGATTCATTATATACCTCTGTATATTTAGAAGGGTTATTTCGATAATCTTTCAATGTCCTTAAAACCTTTTCTACCATATTATAGCAGTTTTTCAGGTCTAACGAAGGGTTTTGAAACTGACGAGACAACGTGATTGTTAGTCTGAAGATAAATGAAACAATATGCAGAGTTATAATAAAGTCAAACCTGAGAACTGAGGTGAGTAAAAGTGCTGACTTTGATCATTGTACTTCCACATCAAATACATGTAGGAAACATGCAACTGCATCAAAAACATGTAAGAATTGTAAGTATGCATCGTGTAGTTCTACCAAACGCGTCTCACAAAGCGTTTTGAGTTTTCACTTTGTTTCTTTAGAATATTGTTCATGTATTTTTGCTTTCATTAAAACTGTTCGTTTACTGGATTTTCTTACTACATTTGTTACGATACTGAGCACAGCAATAGCGTTCCTTACGCTTGTTAAAGAACATGTTTTAGAAACGGACAGACACTTTGTGAGAATCACAGTGCATATATATAGTAAGAGGCTGCTTTTCCTTAATAGGAGCTTGCACACCTTTGATTTTACCAGACATGTTAGACCCTCCACCGTGCCCATAGCCACGTAGGTTCTCAATTTTAAGTCCAAGCTTGTTTAGTTTTTCAAGAAGTAAGTTTGTGAGAGCCTTGCCACTGAGAGTTCTCGCTTCACCAAAACCTAAGAATTCTTCTCGAATTTTAAGTGAAAGTATGTCCAGAAATCTAATACAAAGAATCATCGGTTCAACTGTTCCAACATCCGTTGTTTCATCTGCTAGTACCGAAAAAATTGCCCTGCTTTAATACACTTAACAATTTTATTAAGTATAACTTCTACGTGAGCTTCAATTAATTCGTTATGAGTTGTTTTACTAATAAATGTTGCATTTTTAGGTGCTGTTTTTACGTGATTCTTTAAATCACTATCACCGACATCAATACGGAATCTCGAAAGCACTGGAAGCTTCCCTCATTTTCTGTGTTATCATTTTCTCGAAGCTCTCGGTCATCACGATTACCTCTTAGGGGAAAGTTTTGCCGGCCACATAGTATAATTTTCCTTATCATGGATATCAAACTTGCTCGATTTTATTCAATTCTTTTTTTCACTTCACAATTTAATCTGACTTAAACTGATTGTGTCTTGTTTTCAAATTCTTAATTCTAAATTCAATTCTTAAATTCAGAACATGTTATAGTTACTGTTTTATTATATTCATTGGAGGCGTGTGCGCAAAGCATTTTATTTCCTTCCTTGTAGTTTAGAAACTGACTCCGTACAAATCTTCCGAGAGATATTCTACTCCTACCTCCTTCCTTTGTTCCAAAAAGTACACGTGCAATACAATAAGCGCCATTGTCCTTAGCACTGTAAGTCAACCAAACAAACTTGTCCAGCCATGATCTTTGAAAATGTCTAATGCCTCCTGACTGAACAACATTAGGGATCTTGTAGCTTAGTGGTGGAGTCCACAGTTCTACTAGCATGTGATATTTTAAGTCATCGGAAATAGTTTCAGCTCCAACAAAGTTGCCAATATCACATTTTTCTGTCCCTACAATTTCTATAAATATTTTAGTATTTGAATTAGATCCACTATTTGAGGGTGAGTCAAAAATTAAGTTCACTGACGTAACATTTTCCGCTAAATCCACAGTTTAATTTCCTGTTGGTTCAAGGTTTTTTCTTGTAAAAACAAAATAAATCTGTCTGTACTTTTCTTTTTGACATTATAATGCCAATGCTTGCATTCAAGCTATAACTAAAGTAGCCTCATGGCTTCTTTGGTGCTGACTGACAGCTCACAGCTGACAGCTAAAAGCTTTGAAAAGTTACCAGACCAAATTATGTATTCCTACGCAGAACCACATGATCTGCAAAACCATGTGTTTAGCAGCTGTCACTTCTGACAGTCAAAATCTAGGTATATACCTAAATATTAACTGGCAGAAGTCAGCTGTGAGTTGTCAGTCAGCACCAAAGAAGCCTTGGGGCTACTATAGCAAAGATAATAATTTATCGCAAAATGTAGTAGCCGGAGGAAGTATCACAATCACAGTAGGCAGTAGCATAGTAACCATACAAAGCAAAACATAAAAATATCACACTCACGGTTTACCAAGAGTAAATATAACCATAATAGGTCATTATGATTATAAAGCGACCAAAATAATTATAAATTGCAATTTATTACACATAAGTATTAACAAAACGAGACACACACGTAAAATCTTTCACGTTTAAGGCCATTCGAACGAATTATTCCGGTATACTAAAGGTAAATACTTACAGCTAACTCTGACGGGTTTGAAACAAATTAACGTACTTTTCACTGGAAGAGCGTAAGTATTTCTAAAAATAGGACAATTCACCCCTATTTAGCTCGGTTCATCGCTTTTGTTGAAGACAGGTGTAAGAGATGAACAGCCTGCACCAGGAATTAAATAGGGGTGTGCAAATCTTAGAAATGTCAACGTCAAAGTTGAAGCCTAAGTCACCTTCGATTCAACTTCAACACCCACTATAACCTTAGCATCTTTGGGAAGTTTGGAAGTAATAATAAAACCTCTATACATCCTGGATAGCTCAGTGGTGAGAGCATTGGCGTACTAAACCAAATATCCCGAGTTCGATTCCCGTGTCCAGGTGTTAGTTTTCAATTTTCAGAAAATGATATCTAGATGGAGTAATCCTCACAAAAAAGCATAAATAATAGCTTTGGCTATTTGATTCACCTCTATAAATAACTAAAATAATTGAAAATCACTAAATATTATCCATTTAAATAAATAATAATCATCACATAACATACTAAAAATTATTTTAACACATGCTGGTGATTAAATTACATCTACCTATGAAGCAAGCAAGGATAAACTCAGATATGTCAGCATAAAAAATATAATACAGTATGTTTTTCCCTACTAAACTTGAATTTATCTATAAGCATTAGTAGATAATTTAAAAATTAAGAATAGTTTTATTTGACCAAAAAACTGTATTTGGTTTCAGCTTCAACATTTCTTCACATGTTTCAATCTTTGCTTTGCCTGAGACTAAAAAGAACATTCGCACACCCCTGGGAAGAAGTGGCTCTACATTATAGGCTCAATAGGCATGGGCCCAGGGGTGGCAGCTTTAGAGGGCGGCACATTTTGGATGACATTATTTTTATTATAATATTTTTATTTTAATAATTACGTTTAAAAATTATTGACTAACATTATCGAAACAGTTCAATTTAAGGTCCGAATAACAATATTAATTTTCAATAAACTGTCATTTGTAATCGCTTTGTAACTGACGTCAGTCTCCCCTTCATAATTTAAGCTCAAGCTACTTTAGGGCATGCACAATGTACAGTACATGCCTTATTATCTTTCGTAGAAATCTTTTCTCAAATAATAACTTCCACCCCTCCCCCTCCCCTCACTAGCTTAACCCAAACACTTCTTTCCTCTGAAACTTCCTAAAGCCCTTGACAAAAAAAAGGGGGGATGGGATGGGACGTAAGTATTATAATTCGGCTTTGGGGCGCAAATATTTTAAATCCACCACTGCCTCTAGGAAAGATAATAATTGTCATGATTTAACTTTTTTGTATTTTCTTTCTAAATATTTATTTTTAAATTAATTTTCTAAATACCACAAGGGGGTAAGCTGACCCTTTGACCCTCTCCCCTTCCTCCAGGATCATGATACGACATAGCTTGATACTTTCTCTCTTAGCGAGGCACTGACGTATCTAGACAATACATTTTATTAACACCAAGAAACCAAATCTCTTTCAGTCTTGTTCAAATTTTTAGGAGCAAAACCAGTCAAGCATTTTAATTCCCTGACTTAAAGTTGTTTTAAAATAATTTTTTTAGCACTATGTCTTACCATCCGTTCGGGATATATATGCTTTATTTTTAATTAAATTCCCTGACCTTTCTGTGTTGTCTCTGATATCAAAAAATGCCCTCACTATTCCAGCATTTCCCTGTTTTTTTTCTGTATTTAACCATTTTATTATTTTTTCCCCCTTAAACATCAAAAATAATATATTAACTTATTTAACTTATTTCCTTTTAATAAAATTATATATGAGTAGTCATAGATTATATTTTTAAATCTTACATGGTATTCAACAGTTAATTTAGATTATTACCGAGGAAATCAAACCCAGCCTTACCCTGAATCTCGTCCAGAGGTACCACTTCAAAGCTTCCTTCGACCACCGGGTTGGGTGTCAATCTATGGACGAAAGGGCCTTTGTCGCCTCCAAGATGACTTCCGGAGGAGGTCTGAGTACTGGAGGTACCCACTTCAAGGGTCCTCTTACCACGACGATCTAGGAGAATGTACATTATCAGTCTTTAGAAGTAAAATGTTTGGATATTCGACTCTCGGTGGGCGCGGCAAGTGGGTGATTTCCAAGGAAAGCGAGTTTGAACGAGATTGTACTAGAAAATTGTCTCCTCACATTCAAAGTCAAACTTGACCTTTAAATCCAATATATATGCAATTGTTTATTTAATATTATGTGTGTGATTGGTTAAATGGATAGTGAGGAGAAATGGAGAGCTGTTTTAGTACAGTCTCGTCAATAAGTGCTTGCCCTGGCAACAGCCCACGAGCCACCTCTGAAATTTAATATGGTGTCAAGGCATAGTTATTTGTTTAATAATGATAGGGTGGAACCGCATTTAAATTGGTAAAATAATAAAACAACTATTAGTTTCGAAAACACAACATCAATGACAGGAAGACGAGGAAATAATATTATGGAATACTATTTTACGTATGAGCAATTTAGAAATTAAATAGCCTTTATACGAACATGACTCAGGAACAACAAATGGCGCTTCCTCTGCCTAGAAGGAGGAGCACACATCCCGAGACCCAACGACGCTCCACACGTCTTCATGGAAATGAAGGAGTCCCCACTAGTGGATGTGGCCATCCAGGACTGGCTATAGAACGGACTGCTGGAGCCGAACGACAGGATATGCGACGCATTTCCGCTATTCATGATACCGAAATCGTCAGGAGATGTACGGATCATCCCAGACCTCTCCAGATGGACTGACTTTATCAACACTCCTTCCTTTTCATTGCAATCAGCGGGAACCACCATCTCCAACATCCCAAGGAACGATTTTCTGAGGAAAATTGATTTAAGAGCAGGGTTCTACCAGATACCCATTGACCAGCCATCCAGGAGACACATAGGAGTGTACTACTGAGGAAGAAAGTACAGCGTCACCCGCCTTCCAATGGGACACGGGTTCTCGCCTAGCATCTTGCAACGAATAGTGAAGGAAGCAATCCAGGCAGTAGAAGAGGTGTTGGATTCTACGCGGGGCATCGCATATCTTGATGATTTTCTATCCCATAGCCCAGACCCGGAACAGTTACACCACGTGGAACACCTCCTAGAGTCGCTGGGTCTCACGGTCAACAAGAACAAGTCATCAGACAGAGCAACCAAGAACCTAGTGTATCTAGGATTTGAAGTGTACACAACAGACTCATCACTAACACAAACGGAAACAGCGAGGACGAGAGCCGCGATACTGTTGAAACACCTGCCAGCAGCCAACATCAAGGAGACGCAGAGGATAGCTGGCTACCTAGCATGGGTCGGCCATAACCTCAAATGGCTGGCCTATGCTTATGCAAGGATCTACAGGAACCAGCCAGCAATTGCGGGAAAACTTCTATCCTTCCCGCGCTGGACCACATACTCATGTACGAGACCAGAAGCAGAGCCCAACATCGTTTTCACAGATGCAACTCCATGAGCAGTAGCTGCATACAGCCCTAGTAGACATGCAGCAATGGTACAGCGATTGATACAGCCGACCGAGATAAATGAAGCCGATATGACAGTGGGATTACTCGCACTGTACTGGGAACGGAAAGAAGGCGACCAGGCAGCCATTAGGTTGGGGCTCGACAACATGACAACCTTCCGTGGCCTCCACACAAGAAAATATGAAACTAGCCTAGTAAGCAATTATTAATTTTATTATTATTAGCACCGCGTCTTACTACCCGTTCGGGTTATACGCACTTACGCTAATGTGTAATGGTAGGGTGATTGTGAGATGAAATGAAGGACCAACAGTTTAACGTGGAATCCGAACCACGGTGGAGGCCTGGCATTCCCCACATTCACAAGATGTATTGTCAGAGGTGAAGGACGGGTTTGGTAATCAGATAAATCTGTGCCTGGACCAAGGATTGAACCGCGGCCGCCAGCATAGAAGTCTGACACCTTACCCCTTGACGACCAGGTCACCTATTAATTTTAGAAGCATTTAAAAAATAGACAATGCAAAATAGCATGATAGAGTATTATTTATTATTTGAATGGGTAGGCACGCGAAATGAACGTCAAGCTAATCTAGTATGGTTTGCCAGCAGTGATGAGGTCTAGATTAAAATCATAACTGGGTGTACTGAGTGTGATTTTACCCTAAATTGTTTCCAGTCTGCTTCCAAGAAAATACGGTAGCATCTCCTCTAAATTATACCACACGCAGCTATACTTTAATAGTGTAAATATTCGTGTTGCCCGAACGGGTAATAGGTAGATGATCTGACACACAAATTAATAACTGTCCACGTAAATTGTATTTAGAGTACAAATTTAATTGGAAGAACCTTATCTGAAAGCCACAAAAGCAGCTAAATCTACTTTAATGTATTCATACGTCAAGCCATATGATTTTATTGGACCACTTTTGCTTGATATCATTAATAGCTATAAAATAACACTAATAAAATAGTAAGCTGTTATCAATAATGACCCCAAAAATATGATTGTATTTTCTACAAGGTTCTTCTTACCAAAATCGTACTAAGTGTAAAATCTTACCTTTTTGTACATTTAAGGGTAGAAGGTACATTGATGGCTCCGCCAGTCTCAGTAGAAATGTTCCGGAAGGTGTTGAGATAGTTTGACTCTTGAGGTATAGTTCAAGAATCTGTATCGCAGCCAGATCGTTGAGAGATCTAAGAAATTCGCTGACAATACGTCTGGCCGCTTCAGCGTCAGAGATTTGAATTGCTCTCAACCTCAATCCATTCGTATGAGATTCTATTTCACCAGGAATCAATGGGAAGGTGTATGGTTGATTACTGATGTGTTTGTCATTAGTAGAGTTAACGTCAGTGGAGTTGTCTTTAGAAAAATTGTTGTAAAAAGTATTTTTTTTGGAAATAACTTCATCAGGAGTCAGTGGAAGGGCGTCACCAATCGGGTCATTGTCAAAAGTTTGGATGGTAGCTGTTTTACCGTCAGAGGGTTTGATATTAATGTGGTTGTTATCAGATAGTTTGTCATCAAACATGTTTTCATAAATTGGATTAATATCAGGAGGGTTGTTGAGTGAGGGTGTGTCGTTGAGGGATTTTCTCCCCAAAGGTATGTTGATTAGTCGTGTAAGAGAGGAATACATACCAGGATCTGAAACGAGAATAATCCCAACATGTGGATTATTATTATTATTATAATTATTATTATTAGCACCACGTATTACTCGGGTTATACGCACTTACGCTAATGTGTAATGGTAGGGTGATTGTGAGATGAAATGGAGGACCTACAGTTTAACGTGGAATCCGAACCACGGTGGAGGCCTGGCATTCCTCACATTCACAAGATGTCTTGTCAGAGGTGAAGGAAGGGTTTGGTAATCAGATAAATCTGTGCCGGGACCGAGGATTGAACCCC